>JAUMHA010405882.1:0-10987 GCA_032359765.1 Saxidomus gigantea | reverse complement strand
TATCTAGTGATCTTCCACCAGGCAAGTGGACTTGTACCAAGGTGAGCGATATAGGGCCATCTTGGCCCTCTTGTACTGTATAAAATTTCAATGCGTAATTCAGTGTTTACAATCTTTTTCTTATTTGGCGGTCTTATATAGTTTGAAACAGGAATTATCAGTGGCGTCAATGGTGTTAAATGATTGAGTATAGGAGCGAAGATGTCAACTTTTGAAGTCTAGCCTTTAGATAAAGGAGAAACTGAGAGTACTCGGGATGCTGCACTGAGTATCCCAAAACCTGATACTAGTAATAAAAACAACTAAAATGGTATCAGATATGTAATATTGGATTAAAAGTAACTCGCCTTTCAGTAAAGAAACAATTTAAAGTGCTGCTCTAGTTCTTCAAAGCACTGTAGCTTGAGATATAAGTATCTTCGACATTATTGTTGTTAGTTTGATAATTAATGACATAACTGTGTGTCATTTGGAAGTAGAATATAACTTTGTCATTTGTGTATTTCTGTAATTCCTTTACAAATGTATGACCGTTACTTAAATTATTGAATATATAAATAAGTTAAATTTGTCTTAAAACTTAAAACAAAAAGTATATAGCACTTACCAGACGTTAACAATACCTATTATTAAATAAATAATGTTGCAAGCCGACTAAATATTAATATTTACCTCTAGATTTGTATGTTACGGTAATTTGGTACTCTGGTCTTAACTCTAACCTACGCCAATCTATACACTAACATCTATGAGTACAATCGTTCTACATCAGTCGAAAAAGCGTTTTATCGTATCGCCTAGCATTAACATCCAAAGTTATATACAAGGTTGTCACAAGTGTCAACATTGGTAGCTGTTCATGTAATTCAGTCGGAAAAAGAAATATACGAAGTAATATAATAAAACAAGACGATCAAGGTTAAAGTCCCAGTATCATATTTACAGTTAGCTCTCATTTTATCAAGAAATCTCTCTAATGACAGAAATTACCTATATTTGTACCAAAGAAATTCCTAGCTTTGCTTTTTAAATTGAAAAGTACATATAATAAACATTGCGCAGTCTTTTTTCAACGGTATTGCAAAAAAAACAAAAAAGGCTTTGTGGTATCTATTTTCTTGAAGAAACAACTTGAAAACGAAAGAAAGGCCTATGTCAACATTGTTTTAGAGTGAAAAGAACATGATTCTATCATTATCCTATCAATAAATGTCAGTTACTATATCAGTAAATTAAAACAGATCCTGGGACTTTAGTATCAAGAGAAGTACATAAATCTATATCTTTATATTTGAAGGTATCGCTTAAAATATTTTGAAAACATAAATAACTAGTCACCAATTTCGATTTAAAACATTTATAATGGAAACTGAAACATTCAAACCATATTGAGTTGAATAGATGCATCACGTGATAATATCAAAATAAATACGTTTTCCTTTAAACGTTACCAAATACTGTGTATATATCTTACGAAGAAATATGTACAAGTCATCGATAAATTTATTTTTGTGTACTGTTCATACCCACAGGGATTCGAGACATATTCGTGTCTTTTGTATTGGAACAAGTGGTCTATCTCATAACAAACATGAACTGTATATCTGACCAATATATGCCCGATTGCAGGACATTTATTGGCGTGATATACAATCCAGGTTTGTTGCAAGATAGATCAATTGTTAAGTATACATAGTCTGACCAAAGAACATGGATATGTGTCTAACCCCTGTGTGCTAGACATTCAATGGCGTCTGCATGAACAAAGATTAGGTTTTAAGTCCATTTTTAGGGGAAGTAGCTTTTTGTTTGTCCTTCGTCGCATGTTCTCGAGCCATTCAATAAAACTGGAGGACTTGAAATTACATTCGATCCTGTTTTACATGGGTTCGAGTCCAGCAGAATTCAACAGAAATTACGATCTCATATGAAAAGCAAGATCAAAAGATCAAACATACAAAGAAAACAATTTCAGTGTTGTTGTTCTGACATAAAGCTCTTCTGCCTAGTGTTTCAACAAGTGCCTTAGTTTGTCAACTCTGCTACTCGTCTAAAGAAAATGATGTTTTGGTGCTGTTGTTTTCTTATTATAATTAAAAACTTTTTTTCAGGTAATTTATTTCATTTATCAAGAACACTTCTTGATATCTTTTATGACTGCAACTTAGGTAGCTTCATAGACACACTTAATATCTTTCAAGGCTCTGGCTTCCGAACGGAGAATATGAATAATAATTCGTTTCAGTAAATTTGAAATCACCCCCCTAGGCAGCAATATGTGAAACTAGTGCACAGAATGATTTTGAAATGATATGATTGACAAGTTATTTTATATGAATACAAAATCGTTGCAACTGTAATAAATTTGTAATGGTAAAATTTTCTTTAAACCGGAAAAAAAGCATACTGGATTGCTAGTAGTTACCGTACAAATTCAGTACCCTACAAGAAGTTTCTATGGACACTCTTTCAACAAATGGCAAACTTGGTTGTGTGGTATACTGAATTAGAGTTTTACATGTTAATGACTGATTTATCACCGACGTTTTGCATAAAATACAAATTTATCAATGTTAGGTATATAATAAATACAGGTAGGTAAATATAACGCAACTTCCACACCTTGATACGGGCCTCATAAGAGACATGTGCTATGTTTAAAACACACCGACATTCCCCAGGTATTTGCAAGCTAAAAGTTGATGTATAGCAAGGAATGTTCTAAGTGGTTACTTAGGAAAGAATTTTGTAATACCAATTGGTATTCTGTATTTAAGGTATTTGCTTGCTTATCTAACAAGCTATAACTACAAGGTTTTTTATCTGTAGATTTTATGTCATTTGGTACTGATGAGGTCGGACAATTTAGAGACCAAAGACATGATCAGCCTTATTGTGACACGGCTGATTTAAACACTGATATGGAGATTACAAACTTTCCTGAAAGTCATAACGGTTGGAAGTTTGCTATATATAATCCAGGAGCAAAAGTGTTGCAGATACGTGGTTACTACACGTTCTTTTCCGGTTCAGAAACTTTCAGAGAAACAATCAAGCATAAGTTATACTGCCTATTCATGATGTTTTGTTACTATCCTAGCATTAGGGTTAGGGCAATCATTGCTTATTAAAGGATAATAACAACGAATTGAGTTTTGTCATTTATTGTTGAGGTTGAGGAACATCAAACATTCGAAAGCGATCACTACTAAGTTTAAACATGTTTGGGTGATCGTTGGTGAAAACAATGACCTTAATTTTTCTGCCGTGATGGCAGATGCGACTGGCATATTTAGTAGACATGACTCTTCCAGTTTTGATCACTTCGATGATTTCATAGTTAATATGTTCTTGACTGCTTTTCACCAAATCAAAGATGACTATTTCTTCGCCACTGTACATGTAAGTGATATCTGCATTGCGACCATTAAAGAATGCTATAACTCTTTCATTTGTACACAAATAGTATGTTAGAAATGTTTTTCCACTGTCACCTGTTGGATCGACAACAAACTTAATTTGTCTATAAAAATTAAGAATATTTTCATCTGATGAAAACAAATCGCGCAACACTACCACACAAACGTACGTCCATCCGCACGGGCATCTTTGCAAAGTCTAGCCTGCAGTAACGACAGGAGACTTGCCAAACGATAGTTGTCGTTATAAACCAAAAGGTAGAAAACACATGTTGCAATAGGTATATCAAACAATGGCGACAATTGAGATTTCTACATAATTTTAATTATGCTATTCCGTAGTTGTGGTGTACCTCGAACCTTTATACTAAACTATGATAAGAAGTATGTATCTTATCAAACTTTTGCGGGTTATTTTCGGAATGTTGTATCGATGATGCGCATAACAAACGGGCGACCACTTTAACTATAACGCTTTCATATTTATTCAGAGTTAAGTATGATCGTAGTAGTTTAAATTTGAGAATTCTACGCAATTTTAAAGTCACCTATCTCTTCATTGGCACAGACTTTCAACAATTTTAAAGGTAGACATTATCTTGAATGTAGACTAATTTCAAGTTGTCATAGTTGTACTATTATTCAGAATTGTTACACATTGCAAAGAACGATATGTTGACTGTTGAACATATCGTAGCGCGTTAAGTAGTAATATGAAATAAGAAAAGGAAAGTAATCCTAAACACCACGAAATACATACAATTATTTTCGGCGTTTAGTCATGTGTTTATGCAAAGTAACAAATTGTAAATTATACTTTAATTAAAGCATCGGAATTAAGCATTAAAAATATATTTGTCGCCTGCTTATTCTCTTCACTTGTTGGAAATAGTATTTCTGAGTAATCTGTACTTTTTGGGTAAAAATAACGGACTAACGAAGCTCCCAAAAACCGATGAGCGTATTATGTATAGAATTGCAATTTTTCTTTTCAATCAATATTAAAATGTGTTCACTGTCTCAAGAATTAAATCATAAAAAATAAGTATGAATTACAGAGAGCGGTATCGTCATTGTGATCATTTAGATTAACCTCAGAAAATTTCCTTTACTATAATTCCCTAACCACACAGTTATATTGTCTGTATTAAGGCGAAAATTCCGTTGCTAAATTTTAAGTGACACGCAAGAAAATGCGTTGAATATAATATCTTTAGACAGAAAATGATACATTGCATTAGAAATAATGGTTAACTTGCTGTTTTGCATATGCCTAGAGTCCCGTTGTATGAACAATACTCCTGATGATGATAAACATCTGCATAAGTTATATTTGGAGTTTACGGAATTATATTATGATATGGTATATACTTTAAGAATAGTTAGTTGATATTTTGTACAACTTTCCACTTTTCAAATGTCGATATGTTGTCTTTGTGAGGTAGTCAGACTGCACTTACAAAAATTGAACATTTGAGAAGTATCCTTACATTAGAAAATCACCTTTTAATAGTAAAAGTGAAGAATATTTTCTCAGCTGATTAAAAACAATCATGCAACACGATTGCATCCGCCCGTAGGGCACCTTAGCAAAAGCCGAGGCTGCACTATGGATTGAGGCGTGGTGAGTGATCAAAGCGTGATCAAAGCCAGTTAATATTTTGTACAACACAGTAAGGCTTCCGTGCAGGATATCTATTGTTTTCTTACCGTTTTGAATACGCCGTTTTTGGAAATAATAATAAATGTCTCAGCTTTCATATGATTAACGATATAACATTATTCTTTTGAGAATGTATATTATAACAATGATATCTGACCATTCTTTACCAGAATTTACAATTTCATCATGGTAGTAACAATTTAGTATACAGTGTTTTTCTAAACCATTATATCGTCTGATGCCAATGAGTCGTCACAATTCATGACCTGTATGTTTCTATCACTATATCATTTGATTTGGTGATATGTATGAACAGGATTTTCTAAATATTTATAAATTAACATTTCACTTATTTCATCCAAAACAAGGTGCATGTCAGCTACAAGGTATAAATGCTACAAGATAAATGAAGCCTATCATCGCCGTTTCATGTTGAATCAAGCAAAACATTTGCATGCTTACTATTTTTATTTACGATTTATCACAGGGACAGATAGTTTAAAAATGACACAAAGCACTGCTATCTTCTTCTATGAGCAACTGCTTGATTTATTACCGTTGTTCAAAGATAAATATCATTTATTTGACAAAGCTTTTGCATATCTCCTAGCGGTATTTTCGCTTAATCATTTCTGCAATAAGCCTTTCTTTTGGGGCTATATTAGGATAATTGCTCAGTTGTGACCGCAAGTAAAAGATATGAATCAATGTTTATTTAATAGTGGCAGACAAAGTGAAGAAACACTTATTGCCACACATGATGAATCAATACCAAATACGTATGTGACTCGTCTTCAAAGCAATTATCTATTGTTCATCTTGAACGTAGTGTAATTTCCTTCTTTTTATAATTAATAAATGTTCTTAAAATGACTTAAATCACTGTGGTTAGTCAAGATGTCTTCTTTTTTGAAGATTTGCGTTCCTTCACGCCTAGTCGAAAATGCGACGGTTTTCTTTAGAAAGAAATTTACCGACCGACGACAAGAAAAGTGACAAACAAAACACAAATGATACTAAGTTATAAAATTCATGCATTATACGAAAGATTGTGCTGTATATATTGAAACTCATAATGTATTCTCACTTAAAGTTAACTGAATCATTAAAGAACTTTGTTTTCTTTGACAAACAAAAGAAAACAATAAAACTGTTAAATCCAACGACACTTTCTCCATTTATACATGTAAATGAAAAGAATCCTATAAAAATAGATGTTAGTCTTATGTCCATATATCTTATAGAGCGATGCCAGACAATTTTTTAAATAAGAACTAGGAACATATCAAGTCTACCAAAACCTACGCACTATAAAATATGACTTGATTTTCTGTGTGATCATTATAAGGCATTTCCGAACGATTCTATTCATTTAATGTACGCCAGTATGAATAATCAAAGCAATTTAAGATTTTTCTTGTGAATAAAGTCTTAACTAAACTTCTGCAGATTGCATTTTCCAACAATTTCTAATTTTGCTAAAAACACAGTCATAGTAGTCATAATAGACGTAGTTTTGTCCCCAACATTTTTTCATCTTAATGCTACTTTGGACTTCAAAGGAAGGAAAAGACTTCTTGTTGGGGTTTCTTTAGTTTCAATTAAGGTACTAAAATCTGCAGAAATAATAGTTTGTTTTCATACTTTTACAGATATTATATATTTTACGGATTATATATATAAGTGTTTTACAAGAGATTTTCAACAAAAGACGGGTCTATTTTAGTTTATACACGGTCTTTTGTAATGAGTAGAATACACTTGCAGCATTCAATCAGATACGGATTCGTAACAATAAAATCGGTATATCAGAAGACGGATTTATAAGCCCAACTAAATGTAAATTTTGTAGGACTAATCGGGTCTACTACTTTAGAACTGTCAACTCTGGAATATTCGACTGTGACTTATTCTTTCTGAATGTTACTTTATTTTTTAGATGGACATGCTGAAGGTTAGCAAATGCTGATGTTATAGCGACTAACACGGAAAACATCGCGTATTCACACGAACGTCGAGCGTGCTAGTATCGATTTCCTGATGGTGTCAAATCAAAGCAGACTTATCTTTTTTACAGTTCATACGTTTTATTCAATAATGTGAACATGTGATCAAATCTCCATGCGTCTGTAGTTTGATAGATGATTTAAATTGTCTAGGAATATGTATAATTTCACATTTTAAAGAAACACGTGCTGTTCGTGTAATTCCCTGTTGTGTTGCATTTAAACGTCTCCTTTCACTAAATAATGAATTATGGCAGAGACAAAAACTAGTATACCGACTGCAGTTTTAGGTTTTTCATACGTGAATGAAATGTAGTATTGAATTACTTTGCATGGACGCCTAAACCATAAATCCACTCAAAAGCCCGTGTCATGTGGATAGATTCAAGTCTTCTATTACATTTATTTTTTAGTTTTGTTTAGAATAATAGAAGCTATAAATATTAAACAAGACAACTCTGCGTTCAAGAGATAAACTTATTGTTATATCAGAAAATCCGATATTGCAACGGAGCTGTATGTCAATATTTCTTTTTGTGATATAATAATTGATATAACTGTCCTGTCATATGTATAGACATATAGGGTTAAGGACACTGAAATTGGTTCAGTCTCTATATAAACTATAGCCTCCATATCGCAGAGGGAAAATGACTGAGGCATTTGTACCTAATCTGTTTCAATGTGGACTTTAATAATGCTAGAGTATATTATAATGATAATAATAATAATAATCTCTTTATTTTACGAAGGTATAACACATGACGTTATGTAAGAAACAAATTACATATTTGTCTTTACAATGAGGCCTTCGATACAACAAAATAAGAATATTTAATTTTAGTAGGAGAAATTTTATATTTAAAAAAATATATTATATTATAAAAAATGTAATGTTCTTCTATGTAAATGTATCTTTAACAGAATTGAATGTTTCTCACTATTCTTTCTTTTGCTTGTATATTCATTTATATGGCTATGAATATGTTTATATTTAATGCCGAATAAACGTTATGTTATGTTATGTTATGTTATGTTATGTTATGTTATGTTATGTTATGTTATGTTATGTTATGTTATGTTATGTTATTTAGACTGTTTTTAAACCTTTTGTCTACAACGAATTAATGTTTGTTGTAGCTCTTAACCTAGTATTCACAGTGCATAATATTAAATTGATTTAAGCCATACATGTAGTTCAAGTACGCTGGTATTTGTTTGGAAAAAATTAAGTTTGAACATTGTGTGAAATTTAAACCATAGTTGGTAATTCTAACGTGCCAATTTTATAGGAATTACACCAATTTAAATTGTTTTAACAGGTCTTTCGGGGATGAGCCTCTATTGCACAGAGACTTGATGTCTGTAATGGTCAAATGTTTACTTGTTTTTGTTTTCTCCTGAACCAATTGTGTTGTCGTTCCATTTATTTACGTCATGAAAATTGGCTTTTGTTTTTCTAGACGTACGATGTCTCTTTAAATAAGTGATATAGTCGTGTTTTGTATGCATTTGATAAATTCTAATATTGTTAGTTCTAATTTGGACTTTGAGTAACTGAAAAGGTGAAATAGTCGGGCGCCAATTCTCCAGGCAAACCATTTGGGACAACTTAATATATGCATTTACGTTATGTCAATGACATCAATGGTGATAAACTGATTGATCATGGGAGCATAGATGTCGATGTTCTACCTCTTGCTTTCGCTAATAGGAAAACTGTCTGGAGTAATAAATATCATACCTCAAGCACTCCAATATGACTTTTAAGAGAGAAAGTGTGTATTAGAAGCATAGCTGCTGATTGGTTGTATTTTATTCAAATGGATTGTTTATCACTTTATCTCTTTATTTTAATGGTGATATTAACAGTAACATACCGTAACCACGTCACCAGTTTCATTAGGCACATATGTATGTTGAACATCAAACGCCGAACAGTTCTAGATGTTCGGTGACACCATACTTTCCAACACGTTTATTGTGTTCTAATAGATAGTTTGAATGCTTTCACACGTCCTTTATATAAGGACTGTTTCTTAAATTGTTCAGGTTGTCATTTTATTTGACAAATCTTGTAAGCATAAGAAATTATCAATGTTATTGGCGACCATGCACGGTTTTGGGTATTTTATAAGGATATATTGGTTGTAAAGGTGTGTAGGATTTTCATGGTTTATCTGATATAAATTTGAGCTATATTGTTAGAGTTATACGTTAGAACGACGTATGGATAATTATATATTACTTTAGTCATGTAGCTTTTTGTTGGCATACATAGAGATTTTTATCATTTTTATTCATTCAGTAAACTTTATTTAGTAAACTTGTCACAATAACATGTTTATAGTAATAATACCCTTTCAGATCCGTTAAAATTGAGCATCAGCTTTTCTATTAATTTGTTAGAATGAGTAAGCGATAATGTTGTCGAGTTATTTACGATTTCATGGATTTGCAAAACTTAAGTGTCTACGAGAATTTCTTAGGAATATTAGTTAATGGGCGTGATATCTTGTTGCATTCAAACTTGATCTATTGATCGTATGATACAATGCTATTAGTAATCAATCAACTGTTCCTTATATGACAGAAATGTTGTTGAAAAAAACAACAGTAACAATAGAACTATTAATCGGGAATATTTATGTACATTTAATACAAACAAAATAAGGACTCAGACTTCAAAATGGAACATTTCTACATTAAATACTTATGCACGGCGCTGACGTTTAGCTAAGTTGCATATTAATAGAAAAAGCTTGTAGAACGAATATTGTATGTTAGAGATAAGCATATAAGCTTGTGCAGTAGTCCAGCGAATTAGACAAAGGAGAGACAGGCTTTTTCTACACTTCTACACTCCTGTCATTACTGTGGCATTGTCCAAAAACACAGTGACAAAAGAATGTAATCACATACTACTAGTATACAAAATGATATTTTAGCAGAGCTGTTGTAAGGGATTAATGGCCATGTTTGTTTTTTGTCATAGTGTATGTAGTTCTTAGAGTTGATGGGGTACTATACTCTATACAAGACGAAACAGTAATGCAGACATAAAAGACGCCAAAAAAGATGGGTTTTTTTCCATTTTAATAGCTCTCCGTAAAGTGATTGGATAGTTTTTCATACACTAATAACTACTTGAAATGAGCGAATGTTTTACAAGAGTTGGTTGCATAGACGGATTCGTTCATAATCATTTGAAATACAAGACAAACAGCATATTAACTATTATCCCTTTGTATCACACAGAAGCAGTTTTAACACACAGAACCAGTTATTACTACATTTTATTCATAAAATTTCCGTTATAGGACCGCAATAAGACCGTAATGTGAGCCACACTTTAAATATGACCGACAAAGGTATTGCTTCGCAACCGATATATTAATAGAATTCGTAATGGATGCAAAATTCTATTAATACTTGGTTTATTTTCAGACAGAATGGATTTCTGTCAACGAAGTATTTATTTCTCTTTATTTATAAGAATGGTAAATGAAATTCTTTATCAATATAACTTATATGAATTTAATAAATTATACGAAATATAACACCTGGGGTTATTTTTATTGAATTTATACAGTTGTAAGCACTAATTTACATATCGACTCTTAAAATAATCTATTAAGTGTGATTTTCATCTTGTCATTTATTTTTTCTTATTTTCTTGTATGTATGGAGGAGTTTAGTTTGCGGACATGGTTTTGATTTACGTATCTTTTCTTGACGTGTGTGTACAAATCAAAGTTCATGTCCCAGTTTTTATGTATATATCAAATTCCCTTCATACGGTTTTTGTTTTGCCAAATGAAATTTAATGTTTAACAATACTGCTTTGTACGGAAGCCCAATAGTGCCACTTTGTTTTTTTTAAATATATTTTTTCAACA
>JAUMHA010405870.1:0-15769 GCA_032359765.1 Saxidomus gigantea | reverse complement strand
AATTCATGAAAAAAGCAGTTCAAATAATACTAGTAATAGAAACTATAGCCACATTTTTTACTTACATCTACAATCATTATCACCATTTCCATTTTCATCTTCACAGTCCGGGTTACAGTGACATGTTCCATCACACACCATGCTGGCCTCTATACACAGTCCATTACCGCATGTATACTGACTGCTGGTACAAGCTACATCACATCAAAATGAGGAACAAAATATTATTCCCTTATTCCATAAAAGATACATCAGCAATATTATTTTCTATCAATTTCAATATTTCTGCAGGTTTTCATGTATAATCTAAATGTCTGCTAATTTGAGGCAGTAATGTGGTATAGGGATAGACCATAGAGAATCACACTCTTAACCCTCGAGGTAGCAGATTGAAAACTGGTCATACTTTGACCACTACCATTGCAATTTCTTCCTTCCTCACATGTACTGCTTAATCTTCCAGGAAATTGTCATGGAAACAAGTTAATACATATACCCTGCAAGAACCTGAGTCAGTAATTGATATTTTTGGTTACTTTAACAGGTGGGCAGTTTACCTAGCACTTTTTATTGGGAAGAACCAGTACTAGAATCCTATCCTCTCTAAGAAACTGCCAACTTTCTTGAATACAGAGACATGGCCGGTTGATGGACTCAAACCCCTGACCCTCAATCTACGAGTGGTTACAGTGACTCTAATGACTCAACCATGGAGGCAGACAACTGTACCTTTTCGTGCCTGGCATATCACACCCGCCACTTCAAAAGACCTACAGTCATGGACCTTCCAGCCGTTATGTTTGCATTCTGATAGAGAATCCTCTATACCAATACAGTTCACTTCGTCAAGCAGAAACTTTCCCGTTCCAACACCATACTTGGAGTGTCCTGTAGCCTGTGCTGGTGCGCTTAAAATATTATTTTACAATGTGAATATTGTAAGACCAAGTGCTAATATACTTTCTGTATTCTTGCAGTAATCATAAATACATGTATATTGCTAGAGGTATAATATGGCATATCTACTCCCTTAAAATCAACTTTTGTGCTCAGCAAACAAGAAAGGTCCAAAGTTTGAATCCAGGTCTGAAGAAAGAGATTATTTTTCCTGGTAAAATTTAGGGCACAGTGTAAATGACCTGCACATGTGAAAGCCATAGCACACTCAGAATGCTACTTTAAAATAATTTATAATTCTTTTGATTTTTGCTCTGTCCAATAAAACCTATTCATTACACTATGTTTGAAGGTTATCTTACAATGTTAAATGAAAAGACAGTATTCAGACATTTCATTGTTAGACGAAAGTCTACCTCACCAAATATTTAAAGATATGTAACAGTTCAGTGATGTCCTGACAAAGATAAGATAAATTGATATATAGTAAAACCTGTGTTAATGGCCACCTCCAAAAAAGAGGCCACACTGTCAGTAAAGACCACTCTTTCAGGAACCATTTTTGATTAAACAGAACAATTTGACCTCTGAGTAAAGGTCACCTGCCAACAAAGGTCACATTTTGTCTCTCAAAAGGATGACCTTTGTCAACAAGTTTGACTGTATTACATTGAACTACTGAAAAGCATGAAAGAAAGCACTGTCTTACCCTTTATATCCGAGCATATTACAGATGACTGCTGCATCATCATCGTCCCAGCTGTCATCACAGATCACACCCCACTCACCGAGGTACTTGATCTCCACCCTCCCTGACTGCTCATCATCACCTCCTGCCAGTCTTATTTCAATATCCTCGCCCGACTCTAATCAAACACATTGAATACAGAAGTCAAATAACTTGATATCAAGTACAGTCAAACTTGTATTTAGAGACCGCTCAAGGGAAAGGCCAAAACCGGTCGCTTAATAAAATGGTCTCTTAATACAAAGTATCACCAGAAACTGCAACTGTTATCCATGAATATTGTTATGTCACGTGGTAATTTTCCAAAAGCAGAACATAAGTTTGAACATGACAGTACCGAAAGTCGGTAAATACTCGACAATAAACACCTGCGAACATGAGTATGGACGATAATCCTTATGAGATTTGACACCTCTGTGCTTAATTTGGACGTTAAATGCAACATCCAAACGGTCAGTTTTCATAGAAAGAATCTGTTTGCACAGTGACATAAATGGTTGCCTAATACGAATAAAAGACCAATTTTGGGTTGCTAATTACTGGTCGCTGGTCGTGTTAGACAAAAGTCGCTTAATGCAATAGCAATAAAGTGTAAAAAAGCTTGGGAGGATTCAGAAGTGGTCGCTTAAGACAAAGGTCGCTTGATACACGTGGTCGCATGGGCAAGTTCGACTGTATTTAGTTGTTTTTTTTCAAAATCAGATAATGTGTTTTAAAATGTCTGTAAATATAATACATTGTATTATGTAGGTAGAGGTACAGTCACTACTTAACCTTCAGACTGCTTCCAAATGAGCTCTTAAAAAGTAAAGTTTTAAACTAAGGTAACTTAAACAATAGGAGTAGAGATCACATGGTACAAGTTTGACTATATTTATATTTCTCAAAATGAGAAGCTGAGGGTTACATTACTATCTAAAAGACACTTACATTTATATCTCACAAAAACTAAGCTACTGATTTTATGTGTTTATCTTTTAAAAACATTATCAAGCCAGATTTATGTAAGGGTTTTCTTTTCATTTCATTGGAGTCTAACTTTCATTTCAACAGTATTTCAATCATTTATTGATGGGCAGTTTACCTAACCATCATTCCTTAGCCGTATTTTTCGTACTTTCATCAAAACCCCAAAACTGCAAAGATTTAGGTCCGTAGCAGGGCCTTAATCAAAATCCCTCAATCAGAGAAAGGTTTAGAGATTTTAAGTCAGTGGCCTTAACCAGGTGACAAAGAAGGCCAGTCAGATTAGTGACATACAGAAAGGAAGAAACATACGGCACTGTTCTATATCTAGTTGTTCATCACTGAGATCTCCGCAGTCGTCCTCTTGGTTACAGACCAGTGACAGGTCTATACATCTTCCATTGTTACAGGTAAATCTATCTTCACAAGATTCTGTAATAGAAAAAAAAAACACTTTACAGCAAAGGTTTCCTATCAAACAATTCTAGAACAATAATAGAACAATAACAGTAACAGAAGAATGTAGGACATTATCCCCTAGGACATTATCCCCTTAGCTCAATTTAGCACAGGCGGACATTAGCCCCTTCATTTTTTTGTAAAGGTGGACATTATCCCCTTCACTCTTCAAAGTTTAAAATTTGATATAATATCATCATAAAGTTGAAATTGAAATTTTTTGTAAGATTTATTAATTTTGTCAAAGAATATAGAGATAATTATTATGCAGATGCATTTAGAAAGATAATTTGATGAAGGGGCTAATGTACGCCTTCACAAAGTCAAAAAGGGGATAATGTCCTCCTGTGCATATTTGAGCTAAGAAGATAATGTCCTAGGGGATAATGTCTGTTTACCATAACAGAACAATAACAGAACAATAACAAAACAATAATATAACAAGCCAATAACAAAAAACATACATCAGAAAATCTGCATATTTTTGAATCTGTAGCAAAATAGTAACACTAACAGTTAGTCTAGTTATACTGTATTATTCCCATTGCCTGTAAGGTAATACAATCCATAATTTCAATTACCCACAAAATTTCATATTATTAAAATTCCACAAAATTTCAAGTCCGCAAATTTTACAGTCCTTAACATTAGGTAATCCTGTAGAAGAACTAAAGGAGAATTTCCTCTGACATTACAACAAATGATACAACAAAGAGCAATGTAAATTTACTTTCACTTGATACTACAACAGATAGCAAAAAGAAAAAAGTCTAAAATGTACAAACCTCTCTGTGAGACAAGTTCATATACGTTTGACTTGTATTTCCATACATAGGGATCAACATCAGACTGTGAATTTTCAGCAGACAACTGACACTTGCGGTCTTCAGGATTGAAGGAAAATGACCGACACACATATGATTCTCGTAACAAACACAGTCTGGCACACTAAATATGTAAAAGAAAAAAACATAGCTAGAGGGCAACAGCTGAGGGGGTTGTTCAAACAAAGTCAAGAACTTTTATTTTTTGCATTTATTATATAATTCTTCTTATTTTCTTTTAATACATGCTCAACTTTTACATTTCTAAAATGGACTTGCCCATCTGTCAATTTAGACAAAACCATTGATTGTAAAAAGGGGTGCCCGCTGAAATTAAGCTGACACCATACATTACAGATTGTGATCTGACTGTAAGGATGTGAAGGTTGAAAATGACAGAATCACTTACTGCCAGCAGGGTAAAGATTAAAATTGCTTTTCATATTTAGTGAAAAACATGCAAGAAGGTATCTTTGCTCAATTATTCATCAAAATACAAAAATGTACATTGCAAATCTACAATCTTAAAAAAATTTCCTACCAGTTTCAGTTTGTTATCTTTAAATTTACTGTTAAAAAGATAATTGCTTTTGATGATAATAGTATCTTTAAAGTTAAAACATCCTATTCTAATGTAACAACACCTTCAATGATGTAAAAGACTACTGCACTGAGTTTTGTCAAAGTAAACAGATAAACATACACACTTGTACTTTAGAAGAGGTTGTGTTTGCATGTTACATAAAAACAAAACTGGGTATTACGCAGCATTTTCCACGATTTTGATGGTAAATTTCAATTATTGCTATACCTTAAGATAAATAGTAATAATTTTAGACCCAGCTGATAACACTTAGCATTACATCACTTCTGGACACAAGTTTTTGCAGGTTATAAAATCCATACTGGATTGCTGCTTCCTGGAGTTATATCAACTTCTTCCTGAATGGATTGCTGAAGTCGTCAGGAAATTCCTTTTTCATGCGTAAAATACTCACTGTCTCATTTGATGTGCCCATGAAAGTTTCACTGACAACTCCAACAGCTAATCCTCTGTTTTCTATCTTCTCAAACTGAAGAATCGTGTAATCTGAAATCACAAATTTTATCACTTTTCTACAGCAGTTTTTACCATGAATTTTCTTTAAGTATTATTTTTGTGTTACAAGATAAAAGTAAGTACCAAACTGACATTAAATTGCTGCATTATCTGCCATTCTTTCGATGTAATAATTCATGGAATACAAAAAAATAAACACAAGTGGTACAAACGATCAAAAGAGGATAAGTTTAACTGTCTTTTATTGCGATCGACATTTCGACTCGATCAATCTTCCAATTTATGGAATGTACACAATTTCATGTAGAGTTTTTCTTCTAATGCAGATCTTGCAAGCTGACATAACTCAGTCAATTATCTACAAACACAGATTGAACAATAGGCATTTCTGAAAGTGTAACACTAGGGAAACAACTGGGTTAACTAGGTTAACTAAGAATTTTGTTTACTGGTCATTGCTAATAGGCAGGAAAAAAAATACAATGTCATGCAATTTTCAAAATGAGACTGAAAAAAACCCACCACAACTAACTTCATCTTCTCCGTTAGCACAGTCATGCTCATAATCACATTGCCACTGTTTAATGATACATCTATAATAAATAATATACGGTATGTCAATAAATACGCAAGTCTGTACTATAAATAGTATCTATGGTAACAGAGCTGTAATAACTGTTCTATGATTCATGAACAAAATACATGAGTTTCATGTTCATGCCTGTAGTGCCTCAGTTCACTTATACATCTCAAATGCTAAACAAGTTCAAGGATCCTTGGCTAAAATGTTCTAAAGGAATTGAATTCGGGTGAAAATCATTTTTCAACTCATGTTCACTGCAAGTTAGACTTAACTTAAGTCAAATGATTCCAAACTCATCACAATCAATATGTGAGTTAAGCTCAGCAAATGTGTCTGAAAAACCTTTGTATGATGCTTAAAGCAAATAACAATCAGGTCAAGCCACGAGATATATTTTACAATTACATCACTTACGTGAAACTCTGTGCACAGTAAAACTTGTTATCTGGACATTCAGGAGCACCTGTAAGTAGATACAGTCAAACTTGTATTAAGAGATCGCCCAAGGGAAAGGCCAAAACCGGTTTCTTAATACAAAGCATCACCAGAGACGGCAACTGTTTCCCATAAAATCAAACTTATATCACATGGTTATTTTCCAAAAATAGCAAAATTGTTTGTACCGAAGGTCGACAAATACCTGACAATTAACACATGCGGACAGAAAGATGGACGATAATCCTTACGAGATTTGACACCTCTGTGCCTAATTGGGATGTGAAATGCAACTTTAAAGCGGTCAGTTTCCATAGAAATGATCTGTTTGCACATAAATGGTCGCCTAATATGAACAAAAGACTGACTGTTGGTCGCTAAAGACAAAAGTCGCTTAATGCAATAGCAAAACAGTGTAAAAACGCTGGGGGGGAGGAAATCAAAAGCGGTCGCTTAAGACAAAGGTCGCTTAATACACGTGGTCGCATGGGCAAGTTCGGCTGTATATTTAACTAGATATATTGTATATTGAATATTTAATTAGGGACTGGATCCTTGGTTTAGCAGTAACCTACTGGATCCACGGATCACAAGTATGATCCCTTTCTCAACCACTAACTGATAAATGGTATTTCTGTGAGACTTTTAACCATGGTCCAATGTATGGGTACTATACACCAGACATATAAAAGACCTAGGGCATGTCTCCCCCACAGAATAGCCATAGGGTAAAATTTAACGTATAAGTCACTGTGACCTTGACCTTTGATCTACTAATCCTCAAAACAATAGGGATAATCTAATTCATAAGACCAATCATCAAATGCAGATTGAAGACTGTGGAACATACAGATCTTAATATATTGAGCAGAAACAATTTTCAAAGTTTGTATCACTGTGACCTTGACCTTTGAACCCAAAAGCAAGAGGGATTATCTATTTAATAAGACCAATCATCATAAGATGTTTGAAGACTGTGGGTCATATGGATCTCTAGTTATTGAGGGGAAATAAGCGTGACACACAGATGGACAGATTGACAGGGAAAAAAATGATATGTCCCCCCAAGTCAGGCCAAGGTTGTAATAAACACAGCATTTAGCAACAATTGTGGCATTTTGGTTACATTCTAATGACATTATGGACAGTGAAAGATTTCCTCCTGTTTCAACATGAAAATCATACTGGTAGTTGTATAGACAGGTTCTGCTGTTGTTGACATGGGCAGCTGTTCCTCTTGGCCTTCCACACATTGAGGGACAGAGCAGAATCCAAACGTTCCTTCATCGTTCACATAGCACCAGGGTCTGACATCATCATCCGGGTTCCGACAATAGTTATGTCCTTCCAGTCCCTGAAAAACGTTTTGATAAAAACAGATCTGTTCCTGTGATGGAAATTTCTGTATGTCTAAATGTTCATGCTAACACTGAATTTACAGATCTGATTTCATTTCATACATTTTTAAAATTTCTTGTATTAAATATCAATGAAACTGTTCTTAGTGTATTATATTCTCTCTTTAATCTTTATATATGAGGCTTGCATACAACTTTATAAGTCAACTCTTTCTTGTTTACCTTGTCAGGATATTCCTCAGGGGTATGTTTTCGAGAATCAGACCACTTGATGCAAGGAGTACCCCTCTCTGTGTGCGCATGGGTTCCACGATACTCTGCACCATTATCTTCGTAACATTCTGTAAATAGACTTCACCTTATACATTCTGTATAGATAATGTGAAATTAAAATGTGACATTGAGTATAGAAAAGAAACTGTGCTTGGGATTTGTCAAAGGCACATTAATATTGTAATCTTATAACAGGTTCATGTCTAACCTTATCTAAACATGTGTGTTCTCTTAGACTTAAATTCATCATCTTACATCTTACACTTCATTAAAATCAGTCAATTTCAAGTAAATTCATTCATAGATATAAATGTATCATTGAAAAATTTATTTACAAGAATCATTTAGAATCTACCGGTAAATAAATTTGTTATTGCATGTATAATTTGTCAATTTCTGATTTACCTTTTAGTATTAACTATTCACACCAATAAGCTTGCAAGTTGCTTCATAAATGATTAGGATTGAAATGAAACCAACAACATTTTCTAACCTTCGGAAGTTGGCGTTAGCTTGCGCACTGTTACGCTTTCCTCTCTAGGACGTTCACACAGATATCGAAAACCGTTTCGCATTTTCTTCTTCTTTCTAGAGCAGATGTCGTCTGACCAGTACAAATATCCAAGATTTACCTCCCCTTTTGATTTTTCTGGGTGATCAAAGGAGTTTTTCAGGTACAAACATTTTTCACTTTTCTTGTCTGTTGGTTCGGAATTCTTGTTATCTGGGATCCAGCCTGTAAATTTAATTAACACTCTTTTCGTTTTATCAATCTCATGTCTACAGTTTATCATGACAAAAAAAGCAACAACAAAAACACAGATCTTAAAAGATCACGTTTTATACCTGTAGTAAAATTGAATGTATCTATATCAACAGATCAAGTGGACAAAAGTTTTAAGACATTTCTCATGCAGAAGATCCTAAATTCCACAATAACTTTTTATCTCAAACCTTCATCCAGACTGAAAAAAACTTTTTTCAACTTAAAAGCTTTTACAACCATCATAGGTACAGTTACCAGTGCATCAAATCAACTTGATCTGAATCCATCTGAGCATTGGCTTAATCATCCCACAGGACCTGAATGACATTTTTTAAAGTTCCATGAACACTTTTAATTTGAGAGAATTTTGTTCTCTTTATTCTAAAATAAAAACCTTCCTTTCATACTTGTGTCTTTTTTTTCACAAAAAAACTGTTGTCATAGGAAAAATACTGTGCTTTATCTTAAATGTGTATATTGGATTTTAAAGTAACATTAGACTTCAAATTGAATTGAAATGATTTTATATAGGTCCTGCCAGCAATAGAGGTGCTGGTCAGTAAAACTGACACAAAAGCTGAGACCCATGCATGCCTCCCTAACATGCCTAACAAAATGAAAGTTTTATAGCCAAAACACATGGGAGGAGTTTAACATGGCACAAATTATGTGTACGTATATGCCAACCATTGTGATTGGATGCCAAAAGTTGGTCAGATACAATGACGAAAGACATCTCTCTTGGTACTAGTATATATTAAGTATTATGTCAGTAATAATAACATTCTAAATGATCATGGCCCTTTTACATTTGCAATTTTGGTCTGTTTTGTTAACATATTAAACATTTGAAATGAAACTGGAGCTATCAAGATGTTGGAGAAATATATGGAACATGCCCAATGGCTGTATAGAAATTCTAATTTTAAAGTTACAAATCTTGCTGTTGTGACTGTCTGGACAGGCTATTTTACAGACTCTGCAATGTTTATGAATGTACATGTACCAGGAAACCATTTGGAGTACTGTATAGACACTTGAACAACTCTCTCGTAGCTGCTGCTGGATCTGCCACTGCTTCTTGAAGATCCAGATCTTCCCTTCCCCCTGCGTTCACGTCTTGGGGACCTTTTTCTTCTATAGTTCTCTGTCGACGACCTTTCTACCTTCTCCCACATCCAGTGGCTCCCTTTCTTTACACCTCCAATTATGATGGGCTCTAGAATATACAGTTCAATATACAATTTATTTCATTGGTCACCTCAGTAAAGCATCTACATGTTTTAACCAGCCATTACCAATGTATATGAATTGACCATTTTATATCAAAAGACCTGTATTAGGCAATCAACTGCTTGAAGGTTGACTGCTGAATACATGTTTGACAGGACCAACTCCAATTAAGATTAACTATTCTGTAAATCATGACTAACAGGAAGAAAACAATGCCCTATTCATTTAGATTGGAAACACTTGTGAATAAACATCGTCTGTCAATAAAGACCACAGTAACTTCTTCCAGACAGTGGTGTTTGTTGGTTGATTTGACTGCTATTTAAACTGATACATAGCAGGACCAGGATAGCTGTTTGCTTCCCTGAGTAAACTATGGGGGTAAAATTCTACTCCATATCTGAGTGATGGACATTTAAGCATAGAAGAAAGACAATTGCTTACTGTTGACAATAATTATATCTACTAAACAGTGACTTGCCAAAACTTCCCTCACACATTGCTGCATCATAACTTTTTTATACAAACATTAAAGTCTGATAGCTCTATGTTTTCTGATGTTGTCTGGTCCATTGTGTACAGGTAGAGTGTCAGTTCCATTGTGTACAGATAGAGTGTCAGTTCCATTGTGTACAGGTAGAGTGTCAGGTCCATTGTGTACAGGTAGAGTGTCAGGTCCATTGTGTAGAGGTAGTGTGTCAGGTCCATTGTGTACAGGTAGAGTGTCAGGTCCATTGTGTAAAGGTAGAGTGTCAGGTCCATTGTGTACAGGTAGAGTGTCTGGTCAATTGTGTACAGGTAGAGTGTCTGATTCCAACTGGTAACCCAGAGGTCATAGGTTGAGGTCCCCTTAGCAGACTTTGACCTCAACTTCTACAATCCATTCTTTAAGCAAGGGTACTGGTCAGAATTCAATGAATCAGCTATCAACTGTTGTTAATATCAGGAGAAAAACACTTGAAACTTCAACTGAAGTTTTTTCAGATTACTTTTGACTAAAATAGAAAAGAGCCCAAAACTTTTCGGCAATATTGTTAATAAATTTCTTCACTGAACACTGACCTCCTGGGATATGTGCAAACATTGATGACAGGAAGTGGTTCTCAGCCTCTGTTTCAATATTTACAAGATGGCCGCCAATGTTTGAACACTTGGTGACAGCAAACTTCCTCCTTGTTGTTGGTACTTTGGACAAGAAATAGCAACTTTCACTTCCTCCTATCCAGCCTTCAGGACATCCTTAGTGTGAAACAAATTGTTGGATAAGTCTCTTTATACACTAAACAGGTTTAGAAACGCAAAAGTGGCAAAATATTTATTTTAACAGCGTTATCGTGTTTCAAATTTATTCAAATTTCTTACACAACAAAAACAATATAAAACTGAATTATTGTAAAAGTTTCAATAATTAATCGAAAAAATGACTTAAATAGAAATAAAAACAAAAGCGTCATTCAAATAAAAATGCTCAACAGGGGAACTTTTTGTGTTTCTAATATCAGTTTAGATGTAAAACTACAGCATTTCCCTGACTAGAGTATTCTCAAGCTGTACAGTTACTTTGCAAAAGTCCTAAAATGAACTTGTTCAATTTTAAGTTTGCACAGTTCCATTATTTGTTCTATGGTTTGGTCCTTGAAAATTTACTGACTGAATAGCAAATAATGGATAATGTGATCAGACTGCATGGATGTGCAGGCTGATCATGATCTACACTGGTCTCAAAGGAGGAATACCTTAAGCATAAGCATACCTTTACACATAATGTATCTATTTGACCCTAACTGTGCAGGAATAAGAAATTCTAGAAAAACAAGCACTGCGCAAACTGAATAGGGGTAAATATAATCAGAGACCATCTTTTTCAATTGAATTTTATCCTTAATACATGTACATTGAAAATAATGCAAGACTTGGCATCTAATTTACCCAATTAATATCACCTGATATAGTAACTGTTTCAAAAAAAGGACCTTAGTTTTATTGCCTAAGCATTCAAGAGATATTGAATATAAAATAAGCCAGTAAATTTTCAATAACGTATCAACATCAACCTTTTCTTTACCTGTGTTTTCATGGCAAGCAATACCAGCAGCTTCCGCTGTCACACAGTTGCTAAGGTACTCATAGTTACAAGAGAGGATATTTTGCTCATCACCAGTACAGCCAACATCATCCATGAGAATGTCACTGCTTGTCCAGTTTCCTTGTCCAAAGTAGGAGAAGTGAGTCTCCTCTTGTGCACCACTGTCATTGAAAACATTATAGCATTTTACATATAAGATATTCACATATATAAGTTGAGGTAATCACTGTGCACTTTGAAAGTAATAACAATCAAAAGCCTAAAAGTTTGTCAGCTAAACTATCTTGTAATAAAGTCAAAGGAGCTATGGAAGAGGGCAAGAACCCAGCAAAAGTTGGGCAACGGCAGGCTGAGAATACAGTCCCCCTCCCCCTAAAAATAAATCAAACATGAAGGTTGCAGAAGCTCACTGAATCAAAGATCAAGGTAGATTGAACATTATATCATTTAATACTCAGAAACATGACATATTATACCTCCACACAAAGTATGATATTTAAGTTTGTGGGGTATAGCACACCATGTTCCTGTATGTACCTGTGATTTACTCTGTACAAAGGTGACAAAAACGTACCTGCTGAATCCCAGCTGCTTGCAAGCAACATTTGCATCTGTCATGTCCCAGTCATCATCACACACCATACCCCACTTATACCGCAGATATACCTCCACGTTACCACTGGAAAATGTTCTGTTTTCTCCTCCTAACCTACAATAGATACAAGACAATGTGGTAGTCACAAGAAAAAACCTAGTGTATTACAGTCACTACAACATCATACAGTTAGTCTAGGATAATTTGACAGTGATGCCATAGAAGTGTTCGCTATTACTGGGTTAGTTAATTCATTAAAACATTTTTTGTATACGTGCTACTACCTTTTATGCAATGATTATTATATTTTGTGTACACACATGTCTATTTTGTAACTGTCACTTTAACCTAAGTTTACTGTACATATATCATCATTATTGGTGCCACATGGAAACGTGGTGCCAGAATTGAATAGGTTTCAATTTTTGTACCACTGGGTTGCAAAATTTGGTAATGTATTGTTTGTAATAAGTTCATACAATTTATTGATTCATTACAGGGTTTTTATTCAAACATAATACATAGTTTTCATTTACAATAATAATGTTTTCTGCTCCCTATTCGATTATGCAACCCAATGGTACAAAATAGAAACCTATTCAATACTGGCACCACGTTTCCATGCGTCCCCAATAATGATGACATATGATGGAAAGCTGCGATTTATATAAACTCTTAAGATTTTATTCATGTCCAGCCATTTACTAGTAACCCGCAACATGAATTTTCACATTAATTTTTGGTGAAAGAATTAACCACTGCTGGATCACCACATTAGGAAGAAACTGAAATATAATATGTGCTTTTCATGAATGATATGATAATAGCTATCCCCGCTACAAAGTACATTTTTGTATAAAATGTTGAATCAAACGATGCTCAAATTGATCGACATTTATCGGCAAGATTTACTACTCAGGTTTGTTTTAAGTTAGATCCCTTATCATAGTAAACATAATCTAACCAAAGATTATGTTTGATACCCCTGTAGTCTCTAGATTCCATTGAAATTCAACCTGTGACAAACAATCAAGTAGAATACAGTCAAACTTGTATTAAGAGACCGCCCAAGGGAAAGGCCAAAACCGGTCGCTTAATAAAATGGTCTCTTAATACAAAGCATCATCGGAGACGGCAACCGTTTCTCATAAAATCGTACTTATGTCACATGGTTATTTTCCAAAAATAGCAAAACTGTTTGTACTTGAAAGTACCGAAAGTCGATAAATACCGGACAATTAACACATGCGGACATAAGGATGGACGATAATCTTACGAGATTTGACACCTCCACTAATTACTGGTCGCTGGTCGCGTTAGACAAAAGTCGCTTAATGCAATAGCAAAACAGTGTAAGAACGCTCGGGGGGATTCAAAAGCAGTCGCTTAAGACAAAGGTCGCTTGATACACGTGGTCGCATGGGCAAGTTCGACTGTATATAAACATTTAAAGTGGCTTAGAGGAAGACATACACTTCTCTTATCACATACTAACACATTTTCATTTTGTTTTTTATCACAGGAAATCATTAACAAACTAAATTTTGCATTTCACTTCAAGGTCAAGAGAGTTATTCTCATTATATATTTTCACCAGAGAAAGATACATGACAGCTTATTGTTGTATGTATAGATACACATTATGCAACATTTCAAAGACAATAGGCAAAAACAACAATAAAATAAAAACAAGAGTGCCATGAAGGCCCTATATCACTCACCTGAGCACCATTGCTCTTAAAGACAAGTAGGGTCAAAGGTCATGGCCCAGGTCACTTAACGACAATTTTGAGATCTGCTTGAATTATAATGTAATGTACATAGTACAAATTTTATTAATGTAGCTTAAAAAACAGGTTTATTGTGTACCCATATGACCAAATTTAGAATTCGAACTAGACTCCGAGTTCACCAAGACAAACATTCTTTACCAACATTCTTGATTTCTGGGTACATGCATGCAAAGATTTTTATATGACCTGGTGATCTAGTTTTTCCACCCATGTGACCCAGTTTCAATCCAAATATAGATTTCATCAAGACAAACATGCTGACCAAGTTTCATAAAGATTGGGTAAAAAAATGCAGTCTCTAATGCGTACACAAGGTTTTATCTATGATCTGAGATGGTGATCTTGTTTTTGACTTCACGTGACCAAGTTTTGCAGTCCACCTAGAATTCATCAAGACTTAACATTCTGACATATATTCATGATGATTGGGTACAAAACGCAGCATCTATTGGGCGCAAAAGGTTGTTCAATTATCTAACTTTGTGACCTAGTTTTTGACCCAATGTGACCCAGTTTCAATCCCAACCTAAATTTCTTCAAGACAAACATTTTGAGAAATATTCAATGACATGATGAATGAATACAAAAAGCAGTCTCTATTGCATGCACAAGGTTTTTCTATGATCTGACCTGGTGACCTTATTTTTGACCCACATTACTCAGATTAAATCCAAACCTAGAATTCATCAAGACAAACATTCTGACAAAGTGTCATGATTATTTGTTAAACAAGAGGGCCATGATGGCCCTAAATTGCTCACTTGACCTCAGAGGCATGATTTGAACGAAGTAGGTGGAAGACCACAAGACAATGTTACCTATCAAATATCTAAGGTCTAGACCTTGTAGTTTTAGAAAAGCAGATTTATAAAGATACTGAAAGCTTCACACCATTTAACTCAGGTAAACCAAAAAGAATGCATGTCAATTATGCTGTATCAATCTATCTCAATATATATGAGACATTATACAAGTTCAGCTGGCTGGCAAAAGCATTGAAATTGAGCCAAAAGACTGTTAGGGTAATGAGTGCAGAAGTCCCTTGAGTAGTCAGGTGACAGATGGAAACCACATGTACACTTGAACTGCATGTGAAAAGGATTAACCTTTTCCCTGTTGGAGGCAAGTGATTGTGTCTTTCTGACAAGTGTAGACCATGATCAGCCTGCACATAATAATCTTTTAGAAGATTTAAAAGCCATGTCTTACCGGATTCTTTGACCGCTCACCGGAGGAAAGTACTCCGTCGCTGCCCTGCCTTGATATCTATCTCTACCTCGATTACCATTATCCCTTCGATTACCACGGTCCTTTAAAAAACAAAATATATAGTTCATTTTTAAATGTAACAGTCATATGGTCAGCATAGTTCCTATTGGTGTACAGTGTCTTAAAAGATTACTGTCTGTGTGATGCCAGTTCAGTTATGTCATACAAAATTTTTTCATTGAGAAATTTGGCTCAGTCACTAAACTTTAGGATTATTTTCGTGCTGTCAAATTTTCACTGATTTAACTCAAAATACAGTAGTTATATTTTCGTGGGTATTTTTTGCCATGTAGCGTAAGTGGCCAAAAAAGAGTAAATGTAAATAATACATGTTGTCAAGTGTATCGAGGAGTGTTAGTCTAACATATCTTTTATGCTTATGGATAGGATTGTAGGAGTCGGCCCTCTTTTAAGGGTCAGTCAT
>JAUMHA010405837.1:0-10990 GCA_032359765.1 Saxidomus gigantea | reverse complement strand
CCGTGGTGTAGACCTGTAATCCAGAGACACACGGATCAAATCCTGGCAGTGGCAGTCAATTTTTAAGGACATCCTTACGTAACTTTGTATAATTGAGTTAGGCTGTGTGAAAAAAACCAAAGTAAGACCACTTTGTGTCCTGTTTGAACTCAAGTCAGGTTCAGTCTTAACAGAATCCAAAATATTCTCAGTTCCATTAGACAACCTGAGTAACAGCATAGCATTTATGACTATAACAGAACACCTCAATCTTCTTTATTTCAATGACTGTAAAACATTGGTATTAGCTAAGTAGGGCACAGTTATGTTTTTACCTGTATTAATAGGCCTGTAAAAGCAGTAAAAGTTCTGTACCAATAAAATGAAGAGCTACACTTTCCTGTATTAGGATTTATGTTTGGTGTGCAGTTTGGGCTCCATAAAAGTAACCAAAAAGAAAATGTTTGTAGCATCTAGCGGACTAACAGATTTGAATGTGGACTACCTGAATCAGGGTAATTTTGTTGACACTTGACAGCATCTTACCGGTATATGAACTGTATAGGTGGCTGGACCGGTATATATCCCTATCTGACCTTTGTTGGGAAAAATTTCTTCTGTGTATACTAGATGGGTTTTATATAAGTCCTTAGGGGTCATTACTTAGGGAGATAACACAACCCTTGTTTTCAAGGTTCTGATGACTTGTTTAAGTGAAATACTTAGGTCTGTTTTGACCTTTTTAGCATAAATTTTGCTTTTTTCTTTCACGCTTTGGTTATTTTGTTGTAATAGGAATACCTTAGATCATTGTTGGACTTTGTATACCAAAATATCTATGCATTAAGTGCCAATTCAGTAGATCTAATTAATTTATAAAGTGCTCATCTAGGGTTGTGAAAATCTCTGCTTGACAAAGAATATAGTTTGGCTTACCACAAGAGTCACAAGTCATGTCAAATATTACAGAAGCAGCTAGTTTTTATTGTGCACATAGAAACTTTCTTTTGTCACAGATATTATCTACAGAATAGGTCTGTTGTAGTGCAGCAATAGTGATAGTGTATCTAAATTTTATCTAAATACTTAAGAATATTAGAAAGTGCCTATTTAATCATGTAGCTTGTCGCATTGGGAAATATTTATATTAAATACATGTATTTTATTTTGAGCTGGTACTTGAGGGTTGAGGCGCATAGCAGTTTTAGTTGAAAAGAATGTAAAGAAAATGTCAGAATGACATCACTGTACCTGGTACCCTGCAGTTTAAGGACAAATAAATTTAACAGAGTCTGGTACCCAGCACCAGTTAGCTTTGTAGTGTGAGTGAACACAAGCTCAGCCCCAGCTCATCTTCTAATTCTGAGTGTTGTCACTGTAAAAGCTGTAAAACACTTCTACCTCTGATTACTCATTTATAAATAGTTTGAATGCAGCACCTTTATTTTCAAAATCATCAACTTTGTATATAAAATTATTGTCAGTGAATTAATATTGTGAAAATGACATGAACAATCAGTATCTTGTTATGTTGGATCACACTTAGTTACGTGTCTCCTGGATTTAAAATATACAGTTGTACCTGCGTTAGTGATCACCTGGATTCACAGCCACATGCCTTTAAGAAAGCAAAGTTGTTATATTCCAGAACATTAATAATCATTATACTAAGTAAACTAAAAATAAATAGATCTGTATCAAGCAGTAGCCTGTTTTAAGTGGCCATGAATTTTGTGACTACAAAAAAAGTCTAGTCTGACCACATAACACAGATTCAGCTCTGTTTACTTGTTTTCATTATGGATAAAGGTCAGGCGTTGATGTTCAGACTTATCTTCATCCAAACTTGTTGCAAAACCTCAAAAACTTATTTTCATAAAGTGCGGCTTGATACAACTAGAAATACTTTAAGAAGGGATATTGTTTGTATATTTCAGTGCAAAGTTTGGCCGGAAGGTGATGTACGTCAATTACCTTCATGAGTTGAACGCTCATCTACACTTTGATCAGCTCAAAGTTCCGCCACTTGTCTTACAGTAAGTAATGTTTCTACTTTTCATTTGTCACTGGATGAAAGTATGAAAGAAGATCTATTCAAATAAAGAAATCCTTCCTTTTTGTTGAGCCCACTGACATACATAGTTGTCGCTTTGGCAGTTTGGTGTATGTGCCTGCATCCATGTTGATGAGCTTTTCTTGGCTGTAATTGCTATTGCATTGAAGGATTATGAATTACTGACTTGATATAATGTTCACCACAATGGGATGGCTAAATATAGCTTTCTCCAAGAGTATGTATGTTCATGTTGAAATGACAATAATTGTTATAGATGTTAGATGACTATAAGTGAGCCTATTGAGTTGTTTATTGTAGATACAACGCAAAGATCTTATCCTCCCAGAAACCAGTGTATCCATATGAAGGGGATGTACGACGTAACAATAGCTCACTGAAAACACAACAGTTTGGTGTCTCCCTTTCACTGTAAGTATATAGCACAGTGTTTCTGTGTATTTGTATACATATGGCAGCCTTGTACATTTTGCTAAAGCTTTTTGTGTGGCAGTAATGAAGCATACGAGCATACCATGTTTTCACAACATACAGCCAGCAGTCATATCTTATATTACACAGCATTAGTTTGTTCTATGTAGTCCTTAAGTTAACATGTATGTTGCAAGTGCTATCACTTTGAAAAGACAGCTTCTCTTAGGTCACTGTGTATGTGTTTTCAGTTAACCTGACTTTGTGTCTCTTATGTTAGAATAAAGTTATTATTATCATATTGATAATAATGA
Source organism: Saxidomus gigantea (assembly GCA_032359765.1). Classification (NCBI taxonomy): domain Eukaryota; kingdom Metazoa; phylum Mollusca; class Bivalvia; order Venerida; family Veneridae; genus Saxidomus; species Saxidomus gigantea. The sequence continues at coordinate 8,212 of JAUMHA010405837.1, read as the reverse complement.
TAAGTGATTGATTAATCAATTGAAGTTGGCAAGGTGTTCAAGTTATGTTACAGTTCAAAATGACCATACTGAATTATTGTCAAGAAAAACGCTTGAACACAATGTTCCAAGTAGGTACATATTGCTGATTTCACTATACTGTTGGATCTAGGAGTCTGCCACTGTGGTTGAGTGGTTAGAGTTGCTGACATGAAATCACTGTTACCTCTCATAGATTGAGGTTCATGGGTTTGAGCCCTGCTAATCACCATGTCTCTATATTTGAGAAAGTTGGCAGTTTCTTACAGAGTATAGGAGTGTAGTTCTTGTTCTTCCCAGGAACGATGGTAAACTAACTGCCTGTTTAAATGACCAAATGGAACGGTCCTTAAATTGTTACAACAACTACTTGATCTAGGTGGTTTACTGTGTACTACTTACTGGCTTACTTGCTACCTATATTTCAGACCTTGTTTTTTGATATTTCAGAATAAAAGCAAACTTTAACCAGGTTATACCACCCACTGTTCAGTTAACTGTAGAGTTCCTCAGAGTTCATGGTAAGGCTTGTTTTGTTTGTATTTGAACTGGAACATTGAAATTTTGTCTTAATATTTTGCTCATCAACAGGATTACAAATGCCAAGGGTTTGTCGGCAAAGCTGTGAAGTGTTTTAAGATTCTAGAAGTAATTTTGGCGTTTCCATCTTTGCTTTCATTCCTGCAAGAATGAGCAAAAGATTGAAAGCTAATGGTTATCTGTCATAGTTATCTGTTATTCTCTTGTGGATGGTAAATGTATCACTGTCAGACAAATTTCCTAATTTTTTGGTGTTTGCAAACTGGTTGAATATATCATAGTTATGACAATGCATATTGAATTACTGATACATGGTTGATGTACATAGCACTTATGTCTATGCTCTAACTTTTCAGCACTTGATTCGGAGGGTATTTTCCGACGCACAGCAAATGCAGCAACTCTGAAACAAGTGCAGCGACGGTTGAATGATGGAGAGACTGTGGATTTCACAGAGTTTAATGATGTGACCATAGCTGCAGTTACACTGAAAACATTCCTTAGAGACCTCGCAGAACCAATACTAACATTCGAACTCTATGAACCAATTATAAGACTTTATGGTAGGTAATTTTGTTAATAGGTCTTCTTAAATTTGTCAAATTTTATGATTAGTTTAGTTTATACTAATTTATTTTAGCTTGATTGCAAAGAAAGCCTTAAGCTTATTGAGTCACTCTTTAGTCTGCTTCCTGGAAAATCCAGTACTGGTGTCATATGAGGAGGTATGGTCGTGACCCCAGTGGGGCTGGCATGCACAACCTCTAGGATGATTGGCAGACACCTTAACCTCTCTACCAGCGCTTCCCTTAAATATAGATTCTATAAGACTTTCAGTATAGCTTTCTGTGCTAAAATTAAATGGTTTTTGTTTCGAAATACATGTTCAGGTCATGATAAAGAAGAGCAGATAATGCAGGCAAAGAGAATGTTGACAGAGGAATTACCTGAAGATAACTACATAGTTCTCAAATACATTCTTGATCTTCTCACAGAGGTAAGTTTGCATATCTCATTCAGTTCATTGATTTATATACCTTTCATATTGGAAACAATTTTATGAAAAGAATATGGCAGGTTTTTTTGCTACTTTCTTGTCGTTAAGAAATACCGAATGTGAATAAAATGTAACTAGAGTTTGTCCATTGATACCTCTATGATTATATGCATGCAAAAAATTGGTTTCTCCTGAAAAGCTTTTGAATAGTCCTCTTAAAGTTTGGTTAATTGACTTTCTAATTAACCATTAAGTGTCAAACATGATGAAACTAGTACATGTAGTCATTTTTCTGTTTCAGGTTGCTGCCCATTCAGACAAGAACAAGATGACCACACAAAATCTTGCTATCTGTTTCGGACCAAACTTGATCTGGCCCAAAGGTCAGGCATCACTCAACACTATGGGACATGTTAATACATTTGCTCTCTTACTATTAGACAACTTTGATGCATTGTTTAAAACAGAAACTAGCACGGAGTTAGTGACAGAGACATAAACCCATATCTTGATGAAATGGGATCTTCTTGAGCACAGAGATGGAATAGTTTTAGTTCAGGGCATTGCAGAATGTAACATTATCAGTCACGCACTCGTACACAAGAAATTTCCAGGATGTATGTCAAGGAATTTTGAAATTTTTCCTTGTCTGTGAGAGAAATGTTATATATGTGTATACATGTCGGTACAGAACTTATTTGGTGAAGGAAAGGGATAATTTACATGTAGAATAGGGGAACTAGGCCTGTAGGGACATCACATGGTTACACAGGTTTTGACTTGATATGTAATAAAGTTGTCCAAATTTTCTTGTTAGTTACATTGTACAGGATTATTCATATGCTATTACTCACTACAGATGTTTCAGGTTTTGGCCATGAATGAGCATGTTACATACCATATAAATGCAGTGCTTACTTTCCCAAGGCAGGCAATAACTTCCAAGAAAATGCCAAATTTTAATTATTTTGATCACACAATTTCAGGAAAAGAAATGTGGACAAACAAAAATCAAGTACTAGACTTTTGACTATAGTGACTGTCTTGATACCTTTGCCTTAACTGCCAACATCTGTAGATTCCATTAGTGCATGTCGCCTGGAGGAGGTCATTAGTCATGTTATGTAAAAAGACATATGTTTAATTAAAAGTTTATAGATGCAATATAAATTATTAAAGGTTAAAAATCTGTGATGCGGAACATTATAAGTTGACCTTGTTGCATAGCAACATTTTCCGTAATTAAACTTTAGTATCATGTATGTTTCACCAAGAGAAAGAATCTCATAATAATTATGTCCATTATTTGCACTACCACTTCATACGTACAAGAAGATCATGAGAGTTAATAAAGATGCAAACAAATGCTTGATGACCCTATCCTGGTCATACTGTTACAGTCACTGAGTTGAAATCTCTGTAACCTTTCATTGATTGAAAGTTGTGGGTTTTAGCCATGCTACCGACCAGTTCTCTGTGAGAAAGCTTGCAGTTTCATATTGATGATGGAAGTCTAGTAGTTGTCCTTGTCAGGAATTATGGTTAGGTAAACTGCATGGTAGATAACTGAACTAGTGCTGAAACTGGCATTAGTTTACAAGGAATAAAGGGAACAGGATTGTGATTGGTACTTTATGATGCAGGAAGACTGAGTTTATGGATTTTAGAGTTTTAAATTTTTTCCACAGTTTAGTTTAGTCAGTATTGAAGTGATCATAGAAAATCCATAGATTTCAGTAAGAATTCTGGCTACGAATAAGTAGAACAATTCTTATTATTACTGACAGAGTGAGATGATTGAGTTGACTGATGAATGCTGTAACTTACATTCTGCTATAGGCAGCATGACATTCCTTACTGTTGAGGTTTCTCAAACTTTTGGCATCTTTATTATGTGTTTGTTTTGATATGTTGAATTGGTGCTTCAAAATATAAATCATGTTGATCATTTTTTGACAGACACAAATTTTGTTTTTCTATACAATCTGTTTGTTCATGGGGTGAAATACAGTACTGGTTACTGTTCATGAAGTGAAATACAGTAATGGTTACTGTTCATGGAGTGAAATACAGTAATGGTTACTGTTCATGGGGTGAAATACAGTACTGTTTATTGAATTTTCTGTATCTGTATGAACTACTTTATTTTATGGTAAATATAGTTTTTACCAAGACTCTGCTGAAGCTATAAATAGACTTGTTTGTTTTAAGAAAATAGACTTGTTTGTGTTTAAATTAAGACAGAGCTGTACTATTGTATATAGGGATATGTACCATCTGAACAGACCATTATCAGATTACACAGGTACATGTAGGTTGGTTGATCATGATCTACACTTGTCCTGCAGTGGAATGTTTAATTGTACATTTCGTTTTTGTAGAACATAAGGTTCTAAATTGGGTAGTAAATTGAATTTTTCTTAAACACAATCCCTAACACATTTGGTTGTTTCTGTAAGCAAATACATAGCCTAAGAAACTGTGAGAATGACATATTCCTATAAACACATATTATTACAAGATGTAAAATATTGCATGTTCTAGAAATTTAATATATCATTGTATTCATTATTATTGATAAATTGCATGTGAATATATAGCTTTGAATATGTAAATATATAAAACAAGTGTTTATATTTATCAGTAATATGAATGTTAAAGTCCCTAGTCACATAGAGGTATGAAGTTGTTAAAGAATATGTATGAACATTACCTGATAAATACCATTATAGTGTAGGAATTAGACATCACAAAATTCTTCTGAGTGGATAAGATAATTAATATTGACAGAAGGTTGTCACATATTTCATACATATGTTGACCTAGAATTGAAGTGACCTGGATAATTTTACCAGTAGCCCTTTCCCTCCTGAATTACTGAAATAGACTGGTCCAACTTTCATTTTGGACAGAACCATTTATTGTGCATGGGTATGTTATATCATCATTTACCGACTGAACAACAAACAGTGTAGACCATGATTAGACAGCACAGAATGTATACTGATCATTGTCTATTCTGGTTGCAAATATGGTAAGGGTTAAAATTTGATAGATGAATAACTTAGTAGATTTCTGAACAACTGAACATGCCAAAATTGTAGAGGTGTTTACACCATTTATTGTTTAACCATGGAATTATGATACTTTTTATGTCAGTAACATTACTGCTACAGTTCTTCTGAATTAAAGGGATTGGCTACCATTTGGACCTGATTTCATGTATATGTCTCAAGCAGATATGCTTGTTCAGTTTGTAAAATGGTGAAAAGAGAAATTTGCTCAAATATTCTGTTTTCTTACCAATACTCAGCTTCAAGATTGATATTTCTTTAATTCTGTGTTATTGTTCACTATTACGAGATATCTATTACATGTCTTGTGTGTTACTTCTAATCTACTTGTTTTACTGAGATATTGAAAGTTCAGATATAAGGAAGAAGTAAATCCTTGAAAGCTTTTATGTGATGTCTAGTGGAAATAAAACTGAAGCAGCATAACAATAAAGTATTGTGTCTATAGAAAGTTATGGCACATTTTCAACAAGCTCTTTATGTTAGCTTAGTTGAGCTAAAAGTTTTTACAGGGAATTGTTAAGTTTAGTGTAACATTAGGGCCAACCTTTTACAGGAACAATTCTCACAGTTATATAATAACATAAAATATCTGTGAGCATAGTATAAAAAATAGTCATACATGTATTTTGATAAGATAGAATGTTAAACATAATAAAAATGACTGTCTTCCTGGCATAAGTGCACAAGATTTTACAGACTGTACTCAGGTGAGCTGCCTGTTAACATTGTAACATCTTGTTTCTTATTCTTGATAGGTCAGGTCATATATACATGTATATTGATTACTGATTTGGAATACATTCCTATGTTGTAAAATACTTATGTGTTTGTATATTAAGTGTATTTGTAAGTCATTTAAGAACATGTATAAGTTTTGATGCCATTATCTGTTTCCTTTGTAAATACTTGAATATTTTGTCTATTAAAATGTACCATGTATGTAATATTTCATGTACAGAAAAGTAATAGAAGAAGAGTATGGGTTTGTTCTAAAATACTGTTGAGGGATAGAGAAAACAAATAGAAGGATGTTACGTACCTCTAGATATATACACTATTTATACAACATATTGTAGTGTAAATATACATACCCATTTATTATTCCATTGTTAATATAAGTCACATTTGCTTGTAAGCATTATCTCTTTATTTGGAAAGTTATAATATCTTAACTTTAGGGCTATTGAATACAAATACCAAAAAAAAAATAAAAAAATTTGCTTTGAGATTCCATCTGGAATTAGTCTCAAGAGCATTTAATACGAGTTAAAGCAGCTTGCTCTCAGCTTTTTTGTTAAAAAATACAGTTCATCCAACTCTCTGAAAAAACGTATTTTAGAACTAAAAGTCAAATAAAAAGATTGAAGTATAAATTCCTGTGATTAATATCATTAAATTTGAAATTATATGCTACCAAACTGTAAAGTGTTACTAATGCTTTTGAATTTCTAATATATAAACATATAGTGTAGCGAAGCCGTAAAACCAAGTTTATCAGCTTTTTCAATAGATAACAAGATTTTTACTTATATTGTTGATTCTAGCCATGAGTTTTACATTTTACATATAAGTATATCATTGTTGTAAAAATTTTAAATGGCAACTTTGAGCGAGCAGCTTTAAGGTATCAGGTGTCAGTAAATTAGTATAAATTAAAAAGCAAGGAATTATTTTCTCAAGTTCTTAAATGACTAGCAAATTTTCATTTGTCTTTGAAAATGTTAAAATTGTCTTAATTTAACAAAGATGTTTTGTGTATAACAAGACTGTGTTCAGGTAAATCAATAGTTTAGATGATGAGAGCTTTTAACATTAGTCATTTTTGGTGCACATAATCACCAAAACCACTTTATTACAATATATTCACTGTCTCAAAACAGGCAAAAGGATGCTTGTTTGTATCCATGACAACTATTTACTCTTATAAACATGGCACTTTACAGAAATACTGATAAAATGTAATTTTTAGATCCCTGTTGAATAAGCCTTCATTTCGTTTTTCTGGAAGGCTCAATAGATCTGGGATAAAAATTATATTTTTAACAACTTCTGATGAAGAAGACCAGATTCATGTTCAAGGTAGAACTCGTGAATTACATGTACAATGTAATTTATTTTAGATTAAATCTTAAATTACTTGAAATATTTCTTTGTGTGGCTAAAACATAAATTTATTACAAATATTCTTAGATCTGGCTGAAGTGTTTGCTCTGCAGTGAAATTTCTCCCATCAGTTATGTGACACTAAAAAATCCTGGAAAATAATAGTAAGAGAAAACAATAGAAATAGTGTACTTGAACATAGAAACTGATATTGTTTAGGCATGGGATGGTCAATATGAAAATTTGTCCTATACAACTAGTAGGAGTGTTTTATTGTTATTGTTAAATCATGGACCACTTTGTTACCTCTGCAAATAAAATATTTCAAATATTTTGTTGTTTGTTATCATTGCATTTCTTATAATATTCGATGTGACTGAATTTCATGGTTGTTTCAGCATCATTTGTACATCACTCACTACATTAAATTTTCATTCTAATATTGTGAGGTTGTCTGTGCCTAATTGCATGTCCATAAAAGCGTGTAATTCTGTGGGTAAATGGTCATATGAACAATGGATACACAAAGCAGAAGTCAAGGAAAATTCACTAGTCTAAACACTTGTTTCTGATTTTTAGCTCACCTGGCACTTTGTACCAGGGTGAGCTTTTATAATGTGTCCGCCTTCTGTCCATCCATCAACATTTTGCTTCAAAAGACATCTCCTCGGAAACCATTGGGCCAGTTTTGATGAAACTTGGCAGGGATGGTCCTTGCATCAAGCTCTACCAAAATTGTTCATAGAATTCCATTCTAAAGCAACGAATAGAAAAAACTTAAAAATTTTCTTCTCTGAAATCGCAAGGCCTAGAGCTTAGATATTTGGCATGTAGCATTGCCCAGTTGACCTCTACCAAAATTGTTCAAATCACGACCCAGCCTTGGTCGTTGGCTTACATAGGTTTCTTTAGGAAAACTTCAAAAATCTTCTTCTCCACAAGGCCTAGAGCTTAGATATTTAGTATACAGCATCGTCTAGTGGACCTCTACCAAGTTTGTTCAAATCATGCCCCTAAGGTCAATATTGGCCCCATCCAGGTTGTCACTTGTTTTACATAAAAACCATAGATTAAATCATAAAGTCTAGAGCTTAGACATTTGTGTGTAGCAATGTCTAGTGGACCTCTTCAAAGTTTGTTCAAATCATGTCTACTGGGTCAAAATTGACCATACTAGGGGGGGTCACTTGGTATAGAACAAATAATCTTCTCCAAAACCACAAGGCCTAGAGCTTAGATATTTGGTCTGTTACATTGTCTAGTGGTCCTCTACTAAGTTTGTTCAAATAATGCCCTGGGGTCAAAATTGACCATGCCACCCAGGGGAGGGGGGACTTACTTACCAAGCTACATAATTATGACTTCCTTAGCATTCAGTGACTCTTTAGCAACCAGTCACTTCCCCTTATAACAATGGACTTCCCCTTGGAACAAGTGAATTTCTTAGCAACCAGTCACTTCCTCTAGCAACCAATGA
>JAUMHA010405815.1:0-10990 GCA_032359765.1 Saxidomus gigantea | reverse complement strand
GTTTGCTAAAACTCGTGATCTGTCTATGTGTATATGTAGTGTAGGTTAATAAGTTGATTCTAATCCAACTTTAAATCATGTTATCTCCCAGAATAAAACACTCAATGCAATTTGTACCAGCAGATTTACCTTAGAATTAATTTTAGAACAGAAAACAAATGAAGTATAATAAGCCACAACAATGAATTACAATACATGTATAAAAAAGCATATCATTTTTTCAGTTATGTACAGTTCTTCAATGCTGGTATGTTAGCAGGTGTGTTTACCACAGCAATCATGACACCAGGAGAGAGAATCAAGTGTCTGTTACAGGTAATCTGTGATAGAAGGAATTTCTTTGTTTCATGTATTTTCATAATTAAAAAAGTGATTAAATGAATGCGACAGTTTTATTTGAGCATCAAGTTAGTTCATTTTAAAGTATTATGCAGTGTACCGGGTAACAGATGATTTGCCTGTTAAATAAACAAGCATTCTTAATAGCTGGGTAAAGTACAAAGAACTAATTCATACAAATGGTCTATGAAATAATGCAAAATTCTATGTATACTGTAAATTACAATTTTGTACCCTTAGTTCAATCATATTTAATTTTTACCAACATGGAAGGTCTTTGCCAGTCATCAGCATTTACTTTGTCTATGTGCATCTGCAATAAATATCAAGAAAATGCACAGTTATTTGTTATTAATTTCATATAAACAGCCTGGTAGATTTCCCCTAGAATTGCTTGTTTTGTGTGAGTTACAGTTGATTTTCTGTACCAACACCATGGTTGATAAAATGATATATTTTGAGGTTCAGGTGCTTCAAAGAATTTTCAAAACCAATCTTAAAACTTTTTTATGCACATAGTGGGTGAGCTACAGATCTTAAATCTGACAAACTGTGTGATAAGTATGACAGCTGTCCTAAAATTTAATGATTTGCTAAAAATACACTATGTACATGTATTGCGTGAAGATTTTATCCTATTTTTTTTTAGATCAACAGCTACATTTCTATGGTCCTACACCAGTTGTAGAATTTTCTGTAGGTGATTTATATTCAATGATCCTCAAATGTGTTATTTTTGAAACAATGGATTGATGATTTTGAGAAAAGTACTGTTAAATGAAATACATGTACGATCAATGTAATGATCAGTGATATATAATTGTTAAGGTTTTAAAACTGAATGTATTTCTGTCTTTTATAGATTCAAGCAGATGGCAAACAGAAGAAGTATAGTGGGCCAATTGACTGCGCGAAACAGTTGTACAGGGAGGGTGGTATAAGAAGCATATACAGGGGCACCTGTGCCACATTGCTTAGAGGTGCTATTATTGTTTTTATACGCTTACATTATAGGATCACTTGCCACAGACAGTCTCCACAAAGTTGTCTGCTATCTAACTTGTACAACTCTCTGTAAAACTTTGCAAAAAGAAGTCATTTATAAGGCACTTGAATTGGTATTGCACAGTAATCACCATTGTCCGGAATTTTGTCCATGTAGGAAGATCCTGCAGATCCTGACTTATTGTGGACTGATAGTTGATAGTGCATTGAAAATAAAACACAAGCAAACTATTGGTTCTGTACAGTAAATTGTAATTGCAGTTTGTTTAATTTTAGCTCCAGTGTGGTACTGTAAATGACAGCTGTCAGAAATTAAAAAAAATGAGAACAAGTGTTTAATCATGAAAGCAAAATAAAGTGTTTAAAAGTGATTTCTTGTTTTTGATATAAGAATGCAAGTGGACAAATTTTTGATAACTTACTATAAGGCAACTTAATTTGATAGACTGGTCTATCTTTTGATTTATTTTCAGATGTACCAGCTAGTGGCATGTACTTCATGACATACGAGTGGTTGCAACATGTTCTTACTCCTGAAGGTCACAAGTAAGTGAATATTCTTTATATGATGTGATTTTTTTTAAAGAAATACTGAAGTATTTTGTGTGGGTTGTGTAAGAAAATTTACACATTCTTGTCAAACAGTATGGTCATTATGAAAAGAGTGAAATTATAATACTGTCTACCTTGTTCTAGTGGTTCAGGTATCCGCCTTTGGAGTGGGAGGTTGAAGGTTCGAGTCCCAGCATATAGCCAGTTGGTGTGCTGCTAGCCAGTAAGATAATGGTTACCGTATGCCTACCTGCCTGATGCCTGCTGGTATCAAAGGAAAAGGTTTCGGGAGGTAAATGAGGTCAAAAAAGATGTCTCATAAGTTAGAAATGGCTGGCCCATTAAGTAGAGGTGACACTATAATAAACAAACACTTTACGTAAATAAAGCGTAATGCTAATGTGTACATTGCTATGTAATGGTATGTTCTACTACATTATGTCAAAATGTGAGAGCTGTGTCTGACTGAAGGAAGCATTTTCTCTTTTTCAGTCGTAATGAGCTAAGTATCAGCCGTACGTTATTTGCTGGAGGTATGGCAGGGGTTTTTAACTGGTGTGTAGGCATAGCACCAGATGTGCTGAAATCTAAGCTTCAAACAGGTGGGTAGAAAATGTTAACAAATAGTTTTTAATTGAGTTAATTTACAGTACCTGGATAAATAAGCACCTTTATACAGAAGAGCTTTTCATTAGATAGCTGCGCAAGGGTAAAAAAAATAGATTGTGGTCCAGTATGGAGATGAGTAATGTCAAGATTTTGCTTTGACAGGCATGCTGACGTAGATTTTAAATGGTTTCCAATCACAAGCTTATCAATGTACCTCTGCAATTATATGTTTTCTGGAAAAGCTGTTCTTGCATATGAACATTGATTAAACCTGCTTCTGGAAATCTATAAAATTCCTATAAAATTAGGTGCATAAAACTAATTATTAGATGATACTTAAATTTCAATGAATACTGCTTCCTTACGCATTGGATTTTACAAAATATTTGTCAGTCAAAAGTAATTTCTGTGCGTCTGCTCCCTAGCATACATTAAAAAGTTCACAATCAGTAAAACATTGTACTGTGTTCAATTTAAACTAGAAATATTTATACTGCATTTTGTTTCAGCTCCTCAAGGGACATATCCCAATGGTATAAGAGATGTGTTTAGACATGTAATTAAAGAGGAGGGACCGACTGCTTTGTTTAAAGGCCTTACCCCTGTCATGTTACGTGCATTCCCAGCAAATGCTGTAAGTGTTTTTAGTTACATTACCGACTTACCGTACTTATGTTTTTGCAAAAATCAGATTGTCACTGAGTTCAAAATTGTGGTGTGTCATAAAAACATTTCCAAAACTTCATATTTTGCCAAAGCAACAAATCACAAAAAAACTGAAAACAGATTATGGAGGCTCTTATCACCACTTTCTATTGACACTCTTCCACCTACCTACCAATTTTTTAGCCAGTCTTTATTTCCTGAATGTGTATAATTTTATTTTAAGGTTTAGATTGAGTTTTTAAAGCTAAAATAATTGAAATGTGAAATTCCTTTATTTCATTCAAAAAAGTCTTAGAAGCCAGCTAATCTTTTGTGATGCCAGTTTCTTGTATGTTCATATATTACTAATACTTCATTGAACATGTATTTCTATATAACATTTATTTAAGATAGCCATTTTAATTAATAATAAATGTGTCCCTGTATGTTATCATTGATTAACATACAGCCAGGAGTTCAGATGTGTAGTAATTAAATCCCAACTATGTGGCATGAATAATTTCATTTTTGGCATCTGAACAACTGCCTGTATGTTAATCAAAGATAAAACACAAGGAGGCATTTATTATGTTGATTCTTGCATTATACAGTTTTTGAAAAATACCCTGAACTATGTTCAACATGCAGAAACATTTCATTGTAACTTAAACGCATGGAATATGATTGCATGTGTGCATCATCAAATACACAAGTTCCACATGGAAAACAAGACTGTACTGGTACAAGTATGAATTAATGATTATTAATATATGACCAGACCTAATTCCTTCTTTGCATATATAAGGAAATAGCAGAAATCATGTTTGAATCACTTTTCTTTTTGCTACGGGTTATTCTCTGATATTGATTTCTCTTAACATTGCAGGCATGTTTTATGGGCTATGAAGTAGCTATGAAGTTCCTCCACATGATTTACCCAGAGGCTGACTGATGACGCAATTGGTGTAGCACCAATTTATTGAGATTGTGATTTGTATATATATACATGTATATATGTGTAAAAGAAGGACGCACACTGTAAAATTCACATCTTCACACATTCGAGTATAGAATTTATAGAAAGACAAGTGACTGTTTCATGGACGGCGCTCTCAACTACAGTCTCTTTTCAGTGCAAGTTTTATTGCTTAAAATAGATGTTAAAACTGGTCAAGAGTTGATCTGACTTGAATGTAAACTGTTGTAAAATATTTGCATAATAAAATTATGCCTTATCTTTTCATTGTGCAGATACACTGTTAGGAATGGAACATTTTTGTCTCAAAATTAAAGATTTTTTTTTTTTACTTAACTCTATATTAAATTCTTAAATGTGGTAAAAAATGTAACTAAGGTATGAAAAAAATAAGTCAACTTTTTGTACTTTTTCTCAGGCAACTATGCAAAATGTATCTCAATAGATGACATTTACATACTGCAATGGAGTTTCTTTTCTTGGCTTTGTATTTGAATGATTGAAGCTTGTTAAGATGATCTGATAATGTTCATGGAGTAACCATTGACTTACTGCAACAACTCAGAGGTTTTCATGTTGCTTGTTATTCTAGCCTTTTAGCCAAGAGAATATTCATTTAACTTTCTGCTATACCCATACTCAACCAAAAGAGACCCAGATTCAATATGTTATTTACCCTGATGTCCACCAAGTTAGGCAGATTAATTGCCCAATATTGATGTTTTACCTGCTGAGATCTATAAGTGAGTCAAGAAACATTTTAATACATGTAGAAGGTTGTTTTCATTCAGCAACAGTAAAGTGTGTAGACCCTTGTTAAGGAAGTTTGTTGGTAGTCTGGCAGTACCCTGGTCATCCTGTGGTCTGGGAGATATCCACTTTTCAAAGATATTCATGTTTCATTGAAGGTGTCACAGAAACATACATTTTAATTTTTCTCCCTTCAAATACTGTTACAAAGTGGCTTCTCTACTAGAAAACTTTTAATTTACTCGACATTTTGAAAAGATGTTTGTTTTAAAACATTCATAACAAAATTACATTGCCAAGTAGAACTGTTTTTTTTCCCAAAAAAATAATCAAGTGCAGACAACATTTACCTAACACATTTGGTGTTATGAAAGCAAGTAACACGGTGCTTATATCTGCATTTTCAAAACATTTTTCCAAGCTATATTTGTTACATATTGCATATCTTTATAAAAGAATAAATTATAACAACAGTTTTGTAATAATTCCTATTGCAAGTGTGTTAGTGTTCATTCTATGTCGTTTACAGAACATTATGTTACCCTCATGAGAAAGGCTTTCCGTCAATCTTTTTCACACAAAAAACCAACTTGTTATGAAAGAAAGTCATGTCAACATTGTTTAAGAGTAAATGAAACATGGTTATACCATCAGTAAACTCCCCCCACCCCCATCAATTGTTTATAGTCCCGGCAAACCCTTGGATATATCCCTGGGTGAACTAGCCAAGACTCGTGACAGGCACAGGTTTAAGAGAAACAGATGCAGATACAAGGGAATCCCGGTACCAGATCCTAGTGCTCTACAAATAGACCCCTTGGTTCTTTTTATGCCTGTTGTATAGTACCGATACAAGAAAGACTACCTCTGGGTTCCTAACCAGTTCATCTCTAGGATGGGGAACACTGAAAAGCAATTCTGCAATTCAGTGCCCCAGCTAGGATTCAAACCAGGGACCTCAGTATTGGTAGTCCAGAGTGTTAACCACTTGACAACCATGCCACCCAAACTTACTCTTCTTTATCAGTTAATTTATTTTTGTACATGAGCAAATTCAAAGTGATCCTGGGACTTAAAACATGATTTGAAAGGTGACTGCCACAGGCTTGGTGTTCATGTTCTACTACAGAACTGTGCCTTCAACACAATATTGTAGACAAGCATTTGTGTATTGCACCTTGCGCAAGCTTGCAAACCTCGTAATTCCTTCACCATCAAACTCTGGAGAACATAATTATGAGATTTATGGATGCAGTATTTTAAGGCAACACAAATTTAAAAACAATATATTTATTATTATATGCATAGCAATTATTGTTCATGTATAAATATTACATGTTTTCCGTAACTAGCATTATTTGTACAGAAAGAAGTATTATACAACAGAACTTGGTAATACACGATTACATACACGGTAAACAAAGGCATCTACTAATGGGTGAAACGTTACATTTCAGACTTCTTTATATTGAATTCTTGTGTTTTTTGTTTTTTCACACAGAAGGGCAGATGTCTTTTGGTATAAACCTGCTAAGAAACTCCTGCATAAATTGAAAGGGTCTCATATATACCTCGCCCGATGGTGGTGGACCTAATAAGCACGTACACAAACAAACAAAATAGGAAAATTGAAACTTATGTACCTAAGCATCTTCAGAACATGTATTTCCTTTCACTACAAATACTATATACCTAGACTTTGCCAGATTTAGTTGTGCTTACAAACATTGCAAACAATTAGGATCATGAAGAACTATAATTTTAAAATATTTGATTCCATACTACAACATGGACAGTAACACAATACCCCCAAGTTCTTTGTGCTATTTGTATTTAGACCACAGAACCTTTTCAATATAAAATGGTTCTCCAACATTATAACGTGAAAATGAAATCATGAATATTTGAGCCTGTGCTGCATAATGATGTGTTCTCAGCAAACATCACAAGTACAGACCCACCTGTGTTGCATGGCTCCTCAAGACACTTGGCAATCAGTGAGGATCAAAAACAGGAAGTACCAAGATCAGACTGGATCTGGTTACCAAGTTTATTGCCAAAGACTTGTTCTCATACTCTATGGTTCTTGTATGCAAATTTTAAAAAGTTATAATAAGAACATCTCAAAAATAAGAGCAGTTCCATTACAAGACCACTTCTTACCAGTCTGAAGAGAGGTTTTATTACAGTAACCACTGTTATATGTCACAGTTTTCCTGAACACAGGATGTATGGCAAAATCTGTACTTGAAATAAGTAGCCACTTGCTGAGAGGCAGTTGTCCATTTAATATCCTAATGTATTTATGTTTTATATATATATACATGTATTAAGCAACCACTCACTGTTAGTGGCCACTCTTAATGTGTCCCTAGAGTGACCACTTGATACAGGTCGTAAAACGTACAATACACTACACTCTACATTCTCTGAAATAATATATCCTACTTAAACCATGCTATTACAAGAGAAGTTATTTTCTATTTTAAGCAGTTACACAGAATACATGTGTATAATGATATACAAGTTGGAATGTTAATTGCCTGTAATGTGTATAACTGAATCTACAGGCCTCATTCTATCACACATGAATCTGTAAATCATAAATACACTGTGAAAACAATTGCATGCAGATTAGATAGCCGCCATGGCTTAAAGTAGAGAATTATTTTTGGATAAAAACTAAACATAAATTGCTCAAACAAACACACAAACTGCTCATGTTGGAAAACCCCACAAAATCCTCCATAATTGTTAACAGTAACAGCATTTTACATTGCAGTTCACATAACTGCATTTGTTCATATTTGGTTTACACTTACATTTTAAACAGCTATTTCATAAAATTATTCATCAAAACAAACTGTTTTTTGTAGTTTTAATTTCAGAATCCAATAATGAATTTGAAGTATGTGTATAACAACAAAATCTTAAAATACCATTCAGAACAATTTCAAGCCAAGATGAATCCATAACACTTAACTGGTGACAAGACTTATATATAAGAATCTAACAAATTTAATGTTATTCATTTAAACAATGTCATGTAGTGCACAATGTTACTGTCCTACACCACAGTGAAACTAAACTGTTCCAATTTTTTAAGTAATTTTCTGCACATTTACTTTTACCCTTAGCCCTAATGGGCCGATACCTGTAAGTTAAAAAAAAGAAGTAAATCTGTACCTCCAAGCATTCTTTGCAACACTCTTAACTAATCATTTTAAATTTCATCGGAAACCCCTGAGGCTGCCCAAAACTGAAGCAGGGACAAGTTCATTTCATAGATGGAATTGGGGCAAACTTGAACATATTGGAGAAAGGACAAGAAAGTAAACTTTGTTCTGAAGAGGAACCAATCAGAATCTAACCCAATAAAATAATTCATCCACAAATATAACTGACCCATACAAATGTGTCTCAAAATTTAATTTGTCAAGACTGTAAAAATGCATACAAAATGTACACTGATTTTGTAAATGGGGAATTTTTTCCTGATTTGGTGAAAAACTTTTTAAGTTATTAGTGAACGCTTCAATAACACAAAAGACCTTTTACATTAAACTTTTGGAAGCTGTATTCATGTTAGCATCACACTATTAAAACATAAATGACATAAGGAAATGAAATTGTTTCTAATTTAGGACTGCACACTGTCAGTAGTATTCGAAAATGAACTTCAGATATTTTCAACAGAATTTAATAACTCGATCAAACATCTGAAGTCCATCAGCTTTCTTTTAATTTTTCAACTCAGTTTTTCAGTCAGTGGCATTATTAGCTGCATATTACAGCTAAATGAAAGGAAAACATTGCACTTCTATTGCTGACAAATCCACAGCTAGCGTTTCATAATCTACTATATAAATGCGTAATAATACAACATAAAGACAGCCCATGAACCTTCAGATAAAACAATCATACACTCAAATGGATTTAATATTTAAACATTAACAAATATATATAGATACTTAATCAATGAAAACGGATGAGACACTTTGAATTGTTCATGTGGGTCTGATGTATAGACTGTGTAGATTTCCTTCCGTCCATCTAAAATGAACTACCTGTTCCCCTCTTGATCAGCGTTCAAGTCCACAGACCATATCTGAAGGCAATGTCCCAAATTGTGAAAGGCTACTTGAATTCTTGATGGTATATGAAGTGTTTCTAATTAACTTCTGAAAACAGAAAGGTTCTGGTTAGCATTCAGTTTCAGGTGGGTTCTGGTTAGCATTCAGATTCAGATCTAGTTAGCATTCAGGTTCAGACAGGTTCTGTTTAGCATTTAGGTTAAGAAAAGTTCCAGTTAGCATTCAGGTTCAGATAGGTTCTGTTTAGCATTTAGGTTAAGAAAAGTTCCAGTTAGCATTCAGGTTCAGATAGGTTCTAGTAAGCATTCAGGTTTTCTTGATATAGATAATCCTAGTTGCTTTCAAAGCTTTTATGTAGCCAGGTCCAATATCCAAAGCTATTGTAAAATGTATGTCTGTTATTTATTATTTCTTAACTACATGTACTAAAACTTCTTTTACAGTTTGCCAGAACCGCACAATGCTTACATCATTTTCAATTTATAATATGCCCGGACATCCCTGGTTCGATTCCAGGCCAAGGCACTAGAAATTTATGAACTGGCATGTAAAAGAACCCAGCAACTAGTCGTAAAAAGAGCTATGGTCTGGTACCTGGATCTGTATCTGCTTCTGTCTTAAGGACCACAATGGAAATAATTCCTTGGTCCTTGTACTAAAATTACATTATATTATATTATAACTGTATTTGCAACTCCCCCCTCGACCTCCCATCTCTTAATACACATCTACCCCCAGCCCCTACACCCTTAAAAGAGATGACTCTCCCGATTCAAAGTGGATGTGGGAGAAAAATGTTGGCCTTAGAACACATAGTGGTCACATGTCCAAACAAAGTTTCAGTGACAAACAATTGGACAAGGGATGCTTTTCTCTAAAATGCATATACAATGTAGTTACATAACTTAAAAGGTGATTAAATGTAAAAAGAACATAGAACATTTAATACACAAGTATAACTAAACTTATTCAAGTTTTCTGACTGAGCGACATGCTGGCATTTCCTACCCAAGAAGAACTTTAGAAGTTTTTTACTTCTAAACCATACATGAAATCTCGGAGCACTTTAAGTCAATCAAAACATTACACATCCTGATTTTCATACTTACAATATATTAAAATCGTTTTAAGAACTCCTCTGCGCTAAGACGTGCCCTTGAATTTACTGCTAGTTTCATTTCATTGATTTCTTTATCTATTTCTTCCATAAAATGTATGATGAAGTCAACTAGCTTGTGTTTGAACATTTGCTCTGTGTGGAAGTTTGTGATAAGGAAACTAATATCGTATCCCTGAAACAAAGAGAAAACAGTTTGATAATAAGGTAATTACATCTAATTATACCACTACAAAGCATCCTCAATTTTTCTACTCAGACTGTAAAACATCTGAAACACAAAAGTAAAAATCTTAGACTATTTTGGAGTTTTGTAAGCAGCCAAATTATTTTGAAATCAGATCTGGCTATAAAAATTCTTTAATTTTGCCAGAATATAGATTGATTTAGGTTTTATAAGCTGTCAACTGCTTCAAAATTGAACATAAACCTAGTCTAGAAATTGACTTTTTCTTTGATTTTTAAATGAATCAGTCTCCTCCTTTATCCCATTTGAAAGAAAGTATTCAATCCAGAACTATTTTACCTAGTTTACTTTCTTTGTAAATCTTCTGAAGTTAATGTTTATACAGCACTGACACATTACTATGATTCAGTGATACAGCATCTTTGTATTTCTGATTATGTAGAAAGGCGGTGTCCGGAATCATCAACCACTGTAATCAAGCTGGTATCCTCACTCTCGAGGAATTGATCCAACACGTGAAAACAGTGTAACAAGACTTATTTTACTAACAAGGCCCGACATTCATTTCTACAGGTATCAGCCTTTATACATAAGACGTTTAAGTAATTCAGCTGAACGTTTTTTCTCATTCACTAAATTAAACAAGAGCTGTCAGTAGACAGCGCGCTCGACTATTCTCAGTGATTGACAATATAAAATAATATCCATCCTGGAAC
>JAUMHA010405804.1:0-10992 GCA_032359765.1 Saxidomus gigantea | reverse complement strand
ATCTAAGCTCTAGGCCTTGTGGTTTTAGAGAAGAAGATTTTTAAAGTTTTTCCTATATATTCCTATGCAAAACTAAGACACCCCTGTGCGGGGTCAATTTTGATTCGGGGATATTAATTTGAACAAACTTGCTAGAGATCCACTAGCCAATGCTACATGCTCAAAATCTAAGATCTAGGCCATGTGGTTTCAGAGAAGAAGATTTTTAAAGTTTTTCCTATATAAGCCTATGCAAAACTAAGTGACCACCCCCAATTTTGACCCGAGGGTCATGATTTGAACAACCTTGGTAGAGGTCTACTAGGCAAGGCTACATGCCAAATATCTTAGCTCTAGGTCTTGTGGTTTCAGAAAAGAAGATTTTTAAAGTTTATCCTTTATATGCCTATGCAAAAAGCAAGTGCCCACCCGTGCGGGGTCAATTTTAACCCTGGTGTCATAATTTGAGCAATCTTGGTAGAAGTTTACTAGACAATGCTACATGCAAAATATCTAAGCTCTAGGCATTGTGGTTTCAGAGAAGAAGATTTTTAAAGTTTTTACTATTTTTTGCCATAGCAACCAGAGTTCTGCATGGAATGGAATTCTTTGAACAAGTTTGGTATAGCTTAATGCAAGGAACATTCCTGCATAGTTTTATTAAGATTGGCTTAGAGGTTTTAGAGGAGATGTCATTTGAATAAAAATGTTGACGGACGACGGACGACGGACAATCATCAATCAGAAAGGCTCACCCTGTCGTAGCTAAAAAGGATTCTTCTCCAAAACAACAAGGCCTAGAGCTTACATAGTTGGTATGCAACTTTGTCTAATGATCTTTTACATGTACCAGCTGTTTAATGCATATGCCCCTGTAGTCAAAACTGGCCACGCCCGGGTGCTCACTTATTCTTCCTTGACTTTTATTGGAGAAACTTTGAAAAAGCCAAGAACTTAGATAGTTTGTATGTAATATGGTTTAGTACTGTTCTATCAGATTTGTACAAACCATGTCCGTGTGGTGAGAATTGGCCTTCCCTTGGCATCACTTATTCCACATAAAGCAAAAAAAAATCTTTTTGACGAATAAAGTCACAGCCGACACAAAGTGTTCATGACTTGCATGCTCTTGCACAGCTTATGATTGTACTTTTTGATTTTAAAACATATCATGATGGATTCATTAATATTTTAAATTTGATTTAAATGAATTTCAAAATGAAATAATTACAATGTGCCATTTTTATTTTCAGACCCACTACATGTATCTGCTGTAATGAAAACAGACATACTGGAAGAGGATGAAGATAACCTTAAGATGAAAAAAGGTTAGCATATTGCCCGTTACTTCATAAAAAAGTTTCATTTCAGGATTAAGAAACATACGTTTGTTACCATATCTGTCTTGTTTTTCATTTTCCGTGTATGAAACTGACGCCACTTTCAAAATCATAACATCTCTTCATCGTTTGTTTTATCTTTTTCTTTTTCTGTTATTACACAATTAGAATTAAATGCAGTCAAAATAAATAGGCAATATGAAGACTTTTGAAAATATATTTATAGAGAGTGTTTTTCAAGGGGTCAACGCGAAACTATTCTAGTGTATAGAGAAATAGAAGCAGATCTTTCAATTTGAGTTCCATGTGCAACGAGCCCCGATTCGGAAAAAAATCTCGGTATGGCATAACTACGAAACCCCTCATATGACACTGCAATTCTGGAATTAACTAAAATATTATGTCTTATGTTCTTTCAAGCAATACTTTTTCAAAACTAAATTTCTTGCTATGTTCCTTCTTCCACAGGTCTAAGGATTTGAAGGACTTTTCCCCCACTCCTGCCCTCATCACCCCTGTTCCTGTGTTGTTTCTGGTCTTCATCTTCTGTAATTTTCTCATTTCTTCGTCTGAATAATTGTATAATATTATTTGCATGAATACAAAAAAAGAGTTGAATTTCTTATACCGCGCCTAGTATTATAGTATGACAGAAAGATGATGAGATGTGTGTATAGATACAACAATGATGTGGATAAATATTCATACAATTTAACGTGTAGTCTGGGCTGACACTTGCGCTTATGAGAGAATTGTTGTTTTCACTACCATCAACAGAGTCATGGTATTGAAGAAACGGCAGAAGTATAACATAAATAGATTTTTACATGAAACGAAAGCTGAACACGAGACTGTCAGTTCTGGTGTTGATGTATCGTGAGTTTAAACATACTTTTGAGAGAAAAAAATATAAATTAAAGGAACACTCCCTACATATATCAGTTTTACTCTCCAAACATAAATAGTGTATTCAATGAACGTTAAATAATAAATAAATTTATCTTTTAAAGAACAACATATATCGAAAATGCCTCATTTTACATTAATCAGTTGTATATTTTAAATTTGATTTAGATGAAAATGAAATAAATACGATGTGCCATTTTTATTTTCAGACCCACTTTCCGATAACAGGTAAGCATATTGTCCGTTACTTCACAAAATAAAGTTTATTTCTGGATTCGGAAACATACGTGTGTTACCATACCTGTCTTGTTTTTCATTTTCCGTGTATTAAACGGACGCCACTTTCAAAATCATAACAATCAAACTTGAACTAAGATAAATCTATTTATCGTTTTTTATCGTTTTTCTTTTTCCTTTATTGCACAATAAGAATTAAATGCAGTCAAAATAAATAGGCAATATGAAGACCTTTGAAAATATATTTATAGAGAGTGTTTTTCAAGGGGTCAACGCGAAACTATTCTAGTGTATAGAGAAATAGAAGCAGATCTTTCAATTTGAGTTCCATGTGCAACGAGCCCCGATTCGGAAAAAAATCTCGGTATGGCATAACTACGAAACCCCTCATATGACACTGCAATTCTGGAATTAACTAAAATATTATGTCTTATGTTCTTTCAAGCAATACTTTTTCAAAACTAAATTTCTTGCTATGTTCCTTCTTCCACAGGTCTAAGGATTTGAAGGACTTTTCCCCCACTCCTGCCCTCATCACCCCTGTTCCTGTGTTGTTTCTGGTCTTCATCTTCTGTAATTTTCTCATTTCTTCGTCTGAATAATTGTATAATATTATTTGCATGAATACAAAAAAAGAGTTGAATTTCTTATACCGCGCCTAGTATTATAGTATGACAGAAAGATGATGAGATGTGTGTATAGATACAACAATGATGTGGATAAATATTCATACAATTTAACGTGTAGTCTGGGCTGACACTTGCGCTTATGAGAGAATTGTTGTTTTCACTACCATCAACAGAGTCATGGTATTGAAGAAACGGCAGAAGTATAACATAAATAGATTTTTACATGAAACAAAAGCTGAACACGAGACTGTCAGTTCTGTTGTTGATGTATCGTGAATTTAAACATCATTTTGAGAGAAAAAATATAAATTAAAGGGACACTCCCTACATCTATCGGAGTATATTCTCCAAACATAAATAATATGTTCAATGAACGTAAAATTATAAATAAATTTATTTTTAAAGAACAACATATACAATGTATTCTCTCATAGCGTGATTTGAAGTTATTCTCTCTATTTAAATTGCTTTATTGGAAATCTATCGATATGTTATGAATCAAATTTTTGACTTTAAGTTAATTGTACAGATTCTATGTTTTTTTCCTAAGTTATTTTTATTATATCAGTAGTGGAGTGACCATTATGAAACCAGAAGATTTAGTTAAGACGACGGAATATAAGAACTATTTAGATGGCTCTATTGCTTTATCAGTTGTGGGAGAAAAGCTGGAGCAGCATACGGTTGATATTCTAAAGCAAATTTACAAGGCCATATCGTCGTCCGTTCTAACAGGACAACCGACTTGTACTGAAACGCACCCGTGTAGCAAGAGGTATTCAGTATTGTTTAATCCTATTTATTCATAATCATAATCGACAAACTTCGCAGCATATCTAATTTTAGAATGTATGAACCTGAAGGAGATTCGTAATTCTCCGTGGATGGTAAAACACGGTGAAAGAAAGACATTATGGCTTACAAACTTAAAAAGAACTGATGCATATGATAATTGACCAAAGTGGCTAAAGTACGTAGTAATTTCCACCCACCCCTCATGGGGAGACATATTGTTTGCCCATTGCCGTATGTCTGTCTACGTTTTTTTTGCTTCTGCTCTTCATCTCCCAAACCCCTCACTGGAATTTCATTATACTTTTAGGGAAGCATCAGTATGAAGTGTAGTTGTGCATATTAAAGTTAAAAATGTAGGGGTCACTTTGGCCAGGTGAATTATTTCATTTGGGAGGACCGGGGAGATTGGGGAGACCTGTGTTTTCAAAAAAGTAATTCTAGTATAACATATCGATGACTTCGGCGGAGTAATTTCGAGGCACCTTGAAATTAAGGGATGTTTTTTAAGTAATATTTGACCTAGCCACATTTTTATGTCTGAGTGTTTGTCAATTGTTTTAGGTCGACATAATGTCGATCTATATTTACTACTAGGAAAACAAGAGCTGTTTGTAAAACACGTATGTCCCCTTGATGCAAAAGTTGTACTATGCAAGAAACGGTTTTTAAAGAAAACATCACTGTGAAATTCGTGAAAACGACGTCTGTAGATATTGTAGTATACGTATGAGATATCTCTTAAAAGACAAGATATCTTTCACAAATATTTGTCAGAAATATCTTTAAAATCAACAAACACATAATACCAGATCTACGTGCCTTTTTTGCAGGCTTATGGACAGTGTGGCACGTAAATGCATATTGTAGCACCTTAGTGCATTTGTAGCACATTAATTTGTGCATTGTGAAGCCCATTAGAGCATGGTGTAGCACGTTAGTGCAAGACGTAGCACGCTAGTGCATGGTGGTTGTATCGCTCTGTAGTCACTGTTACAGTCATCAGTGCTTCTTAAACCAATGTAACCGAAATAGTAAGCCCCTCCCCTAGCACCGTATTCAAAAGTATCCAGTGTCCGCTTTATTGTTTATGGTCTCCGAAACGCTTGTGTGAAGAAGCAATTAAATGTCCATTACTTAGATCAAATCGAATTTTCTTTTTAATCTTGAATTTTAGCAGGGAAATACAGTTATAAATTGGCTTCTAAAACTTTACAATAGCCGTGGAGTATTTCCCTTTTTGAAATACTGCTGCAGAAAAACGAGTGGATGTTTTGTATTTCCTTAGATTGACCTAGGTGGTCATTTTGTCATACTTTCTCTTTATTGCACGTTGTAAACAGTCAGAGATATACGTTGCACATCATTGGAAGTGAGGTTATTTTAACTATAATTCAAAATAGGCATGCTTATTCGTGTACAATCTATTAACAGCCTCTTTTTGGGAGATTTCTGAAAAACGAAAAAGATATTTGAAAACTGGAAATCCTACTTTTGAAAAGGCAAAATATAATTTAATAATTATTTTGTTAAACTAAGATTTTCAACACAATATGATCAAATTCAATGCTGTATGCCATATTTTTACTTCTGAGAAGACGCCTGTTAAAATTCCAGATTTAAAAGAAAATTCGATTTGATCTTAGTAATGGACCTTCATTATGGCCAAAAACATTGTACCCGGTAACCGTATGAAAGATATATCTCAATTGTGCAGAAATATCTTTTTGAAATAAAAAGATACCTTTCTAATGAAAAAAGATATCTTTTAACGGCCACCATAAAGATATCTTTCATCTACAGCTATATCTTTCATCGAAACAGATATATATCTCATGACTAGAAAGATACCTCCATTACATGTACTTTGCTTTAATGTGCCATTATTTACTGTGAATTTAAAGACTATTCCGATTCTTCTCAATATTTTAGAAGAATCGGAATAGTCTTTAAATTCACAGTAAAATCTAGTTAAAAGTTTGATGGAATTTAAATGAAGTTGAACTTGAAATATCCGAGATGTGACACCGTAGTGGGACGGTGTACGTACGTACAAGAATCGATTTAAGGATTCGGTGGTAAACTATAGCGGGTAATACATCTAATGTCACATTTGCTGTAAATACGTACTGGTCAGTCAGGAAAATTGCGGATTGTTTAACTCATGTATGGTGTCTAAATATAAGTGATCAATATATTATTAAGCTAATTAGTATCGGAGTTGAGGAGCCGCCTTGGTGCAGTGGCAGCGTGTTCACCCCAGGATCGATCATCACCAGTGCCAAAAGTAGTGATGGTATCCTTAGGCAAGACACAGATAATTCCACATTGCCTCTAATTGCCACTCTCTGTCTTCGAGGTTGATTCCATCTGGAGTGAATCTCGGTTATTATAAGAAATTTGTAAATAAATGAGTATAAATTAATTATTAGCTTTAATATTCGTTCGGATGATCCAATTAAGTGTACGAATCTCCTATATTATTGTAACAATGTAAGTAATATATACAATTTCACGTACATGTATTTATTCACCTATCCTACACCATTGCATGCAGGTGACGAAACTGCATGAGACTTAAAATGTCTTTTCTAATCGGCTACAGTGCTGTGCATGGTTTGTAAAACCATGTGTTACACTGTAATTGATGCAGTTACTTCGTAACCGTTCTATGAAGACTTACGAAACTTGAAAAGAATTTAATCTCCGATTTGTAATTGTTACAAATGATAAACGTTGTATATCATAACTCAGAAATACTCAGACGTTGGACTTTATAAACCAAAATGATATTCGAGTTTCAATCACGAACTAGCATGATGCGTTTAAACTATTTCAGCCATAAATCGGATGCCAGGTTCTTGCATTGTACCTTGCTTACTATAGTATCCCAGTAGCCATGTGGACTTAACCACGCTTCCGCAATTTATATGTGCCCAAGTTATTCTTTCTAAGTTTCTTTGAAGCCCCATTTACTTTATTTGTATGAACACACTCTATGGTTTTACACCTTGCCTATAGGTGCCCCCTGAATCAAATAATCTCAACACAGTATCCATTACTACCAATGCAACGGGCCCAGGCCCGTGTCCCCTGGTAAGCATGTAGTCCCGGTAACACAGGTTCCTAAAGTATTCCGGCACATACATGGCTTAAGGCCCGTCTCCTACGAGTATTAATACAGCCCAAAGTTACTCTACATCCCGTCACATGGTTCATACAGAACTTATCCAAACAAAATGAAGTACTTTTCAAGGACTTTTCAAGTACATTCCCCCGTTTTCAAGAACTAAAATGTCGCGTATTTTGGGTTTGGAGATGGCAATTGCCAACACATGATGAGCTACCATGTACTGTGGTAGTCCGGTGATTAAGGACTTGGTGCACCATAAACTCGTTTAACCCACACAGAAGTCACAATCACTACAAAGACGCTTTCGCTTATCACCCTTAAATTATTTGACCCACGGCTGTAGTGTCCGTCAGTTAACCAGAGGAAATACATTTGCTCTTCTTACTAATGATTAGTTTTCAAGTGTTTTTTTTACGGAAAGTCCAAAAACTATCACTTGAATTAATACAGACCTAGGTTTCATACCATTCTTTAGTGCCCCCGCATCTACATGCAAACAGTCCCATGTTCTCATTCCACAGTGCCCCCACTTCTGCATGAACACAGCTCCGTGTCCTCTAGTATTATATTGATGCAGTTCTGTGAACACTGTTTCTTAAAGTATCATCTCCGCCTCACGGACTCAGCCCCGTGTCCCATTCTATCAACATATTCCTTGTAATACTGCTTCTCTGAGTATATAAAGAATACCCGCAGCCCCAGAAACTCAACCCCACGTCCTCAGGAATCACTGCAGCACAAATTACATGAACTTGACTATGAATTGAGGTCCGCGTCCCCTAGTACCATCACAACCTGTGACAGTAACGCTTCCTTCATCACAGCTCCTTGTAATTTTTTTTCTGGCATATCGGATCGGCATTTTGGTGATTTTGCCCAAGCCGGAAAAACCGGTCTAGCACCCTTCTATGCCAGACGACTCTCGTCCCCAATGTACTAAATATTATGCTGTTGTGATAGTTGACGACGAAGGGTTGAATTCATGAGGCTACAGTGATACATTAGAGAATGTAGATTTCCGGGCTAATAAAACTTGTTATCAATCTTTCTATATTTACTTTCAGTCATATACAACAAATGTATCATATGTCATTTGATATCACAGTATCTGACATATGAATAGTCCGTACTAATGTTTCTCTCAACTGACTGGTATACAGCAAAAACGGATCTGAAATGATATTACATAAAATTAACTAGTTACCAAAAAAAATACTCATATTGTACAGTCAAATATATTAAAGATTTCCAAAACAATAATAGTGTACCTGTATACGGAACTTTACAGACACTGTAATCATATATAAATACATGTATTACATTAAAAATACCAGACTTACATGTGTATTGCATGTATAGTGGAACTTACAAGAAGTCAAGTCACTTGCAAAAACCTGTTATCTTTACACATATTCTTAACCTTGTCCATTACATAAACTATACATGAATATTCTCAACATACCTTGTTTATGGAACAACATCCACTCCAACACCAGCCAGCTCCACTCCACTTACATACTGTGCTCTGTTAGCTGTAAAAACCAAAACCAAAGAGATCTAGTGACATGCAGTTATTACAGAGTAAATGGCAGTTTGCAGACCAACCGTGAAAGCATACGACAGCCCACAAGTCTCGATTCCAATGAAAACAAGAGCTCTATCACTGTATATAAATACCACGGACAGGGGTGAAACCATACGTATCGTGTCTCAAGCGAGTTGCAATAGATACCGGTCTTATCGCGCACGGACCCTACCCACTAGTAACAAATGGACACAAATTCGAAGAGAGATGGGCGATGTCGCATGTGGAAGTACAGTATTTAAAATGTCTTGTCTAGCTTGCCATAAGGATACATTTTGTGTACTTCTACCTTAATTTGGCATTGAAGTGATCAAACCTATGACCCAGGTATAATATTGATCCAAATGCACCATTACTTTCCCATAGCAGCTCTACCATGTAGCTTAAACTAGAATAGAAGGCAAAAGGATCACTTTTAACTTTGGATTTAATCTCAAAACATTTAAACAAAGGCATTCAGGTTGGGTAGCCGGACACGGCATCTTATCATTTTGGTCTTCTAGGTAACCGGCACTGTATCTTATATGGAGTTACGCAGGGTCATTCTTGAATATATATAAAAGAGTTTCACTAATATCAGATTAATTTTGAGCCATGTGTTTGGAAGTTTGTGCAAAACAAAGTATACAGCTATCCAGTAATATACTTTGTTAAGCTTTCTTAAAATGTCTTAATTCGACAGTTTGAATCACATTACATTCCAGTTTTTAATTAATAGTATATAGCAATTGTTGCAACTCTAAGTTAAATTTTCATTTTTTATGAGTTTGTTAGACAATAACCATTTTCTCCTGGATTTCTCCACTTGTAAATTTGAATAAAATAAACAAGAGGGCCAAGATGGCCCTATATCGCTCACCTGGCTACCATTAGTTATAATACAAGGTCATCAATAGCAGAAAGGGGTAATTTTGACATTGGGCTCATTATTTTCCTCTATATAAGCATCATAATGTAAAATCAAGAGACCCCTAGGCAGGGTCAATTTTGACCCGAGGGTCATGATTTAAACACTCTTGGTATAGGGTCACCAGGTAATGCTAAATGCTAAATATCTAAGCTCTAGGCCTTGTGATTTTTTTAATTTATCCTACATAAGCCTATATAAAAACAAGTGACCCCCTGATTGGGTCAGTTTTAACCTGGGGTCCTTATTTGAACAATCTCGGCAGAGGTCAAATAGGATATACCACATGCTAAGTATCTAAGCTCTAGGCCTTGTGGTTTTAGAGAAGAATTTTTTAAAAGTTTTTACTATTATAAGCCTATGTACAAATAAGTTGGGTCATAATCTGATATCTTGGTAGAGATCAATGCCATATGCCACATGCCAACTATCTAAGTTCTAGGGTTTTCCTGTTTTTGAGAAGAAGATTATTAAAGTGTTTTCCTTTCTGTTGCCGTAGCAACCATAGTTCTGCATGGAATGGAATTATTTGAACAACTATGAAAGGGCCTTATGCAAGGAACATCTCTGCCAAGTAATATCATCACTGGCCTATTGGTTTCAGAGGAGATGTCGTTTAAAAGAAAATGTTAACGGACATACGACGGACGGAATGCGATACTAATAGTTCAGTCTGGCACTTTGTGCCAGTTGAGCTAATAAAAGGAGTTAATTCATAACCATACTGGGGCATGCTTATTATATGTGCATCTTTTTAAATAGTGTACTTTCCAACTAAATACTGTTAAATTTCAATCATTGACTGCTGAGAAATGGAACTGAAAAAAAAATTCTCAATGATTTACAGAGAAGAAAAAACACTAAAGATCCATAACTCTATGGAAAACAATCACTTTGGAAATTGCCGACACTATGCATATCTCGTATTAGTACTTGCTGAGAAATAGCGTGGAAAAAAACAGCGCTCTATCTATTTAATATAGTATAACTCTGTAAAAACTAATCGGTCAAGTGGAACACGCCAGTTATTGCTGAGAAATAGGTCAGAGACAAATGAGGGACAAAAGAACAGACGAGCACACCACTGACAAAGTGCGGTTTATAATGCCCCCCCCCCCCTCTCCTCCAGGGGGCATAATTAAGTAGAACTTTGACAAAGGTAATGAATACCCCCAAAACCCTATTCCCAAACGTCTTACTGACACTGTATTTTATAACTGGAGTCCCATGCACAATGAGGCATGGTACTTATTAGTCGCCGGTGGAAACCGGCGACTATATTTGATACGCTTTATGATTCTTCGGCCGGTAGGAGAAGTTATTAAAATGTTTGAACTTGTTACAATTTTGTTCTGACATCTTACATTGATTGTTTGAAACAAACAAAAACTGTTTTAAAAATCGCAAAAGGAAGTTGAAGTTTGCGCTAAAATTGGCCCTTTTAATTAAAGGGGAATAACTGTTTAAAATGTGAAAAATAATGA
>JAUMHA010405760.1:0-10994 GCA_032359765.1 Saxidomus gigantea | reverse complement strand
TTTTCGTTTAGTGCAAAGAACATCACATAAATAGCTCAAATACGTCACAAAGCATATTTTAAAGTTACGTTAATTTTTTACATCAAAGGTCATCGCCTTGGAACAGTCAGTCAAAAGAAATATTGATACTGATGTTTAAATCGGTTTCTAAAATTCTAACCCAACTCTTACCTGGATTCAACCTGAAAAAGGGAAACACTGACTTCTCTTCTCTCATACCCTCAAGGCAATGGTTTCCATCAGGAATGAGGTGTCGAGAGTGATTTATATAATTTGTATAACTTGTTTTACAATCGACCTAAAATAAATTTAAATAAATATATATCTCACTAATAAAAGTAAGCTCTAAAATTAGTAACTCCGTTTTGTTTTAAATAAAATTACTAATGTATATAGTACATCACGTAAACTATTTCAACACGTCCGTTCGCACAAAAATGTAGTTGAAGTATGATTTTCTTATTCGTTGTACTCCATCACTTGATAAACACGAAACACGCTTTTTTCAAAATTAAAATATCACTGATACTACTATTCCTTAAAGTAATCAAAGCAAACATTGATTGCAGAAGAGAAATGGTAAATGCGATCCTTCGTCGATATTGTGCAAGACGATAAACAACTGAATGATATGATGACAATTATAGAGTTAAAGTCTAGCAGTGACTTTTATTAACATGCTAATGACGTTTTAATTCACACGGGACAATGCTTAATCAAAAATTTATAGGAACTTCCCGCATGAGCAAAGTGTCTCATTATCCAATATCGTTACTTTTGATGTCTTGTTCAAGACTATAATGGTAACGTATCCCTAGATGGTTGTAAATGCTGTAGTAAACAGGTGTGAAAAATTTAATAGAATTTAAATCGAATAGTTAGTGAGAAATCCATTAATACAAAATAAACAATTGATGGAGCAGAGATAGGAGCCGTTGGTTGTGGGATGACCGGCATGCATTTATATTTCTTTAAAATGCAAATTTGAGATAACTGAATCATAATGGATTTGATGCTTTTGCATACCTTAAATCAGCTTCATACGACGAATGTTCAAGAATTGTGGGAGTATTTGAAAGAGAAATTACACAAGCTTGTGCTTACCCGCATACTGCCTAAACTTTTTCTGAAATTAATACGAGGAGTGTTCGAAAAAAAAAATTTAATTTTTACTGAAAGGATAAAGAAACGCAGGGTAAACATTTGAGGTGATTTAAAGTGATGTGTTTGATAATATATACAGTATTTTATATGAATATATAAAACCCATCTTTAATCAACAAATTACCAAAATATCATTAGATTTTAAGTTAGAATCACTGTTCCCAAAAGTTCAGCTGTTTATTGTTTTAATTTCTTTCATCTCTCATACTGTAATACACAATACAGTGTGAGGTTGAAAACACTGACTGCTGCTGTAGAAACAATATGTTGAAACGTGTATATTCAAGTATTTTGGAGTTCGTGTATACAACCATAAACTGCGTCTTTAATATAGAACACTACTTACATTATGTAGTAAAGACATTTAATTAAACCATATTGTTACATAATGTAACGTGATATGTTTTTCTGGCAATTGGGTCACGAAAATTTTCAATGCATCGATCACTTGTTTCAAAGTATGAGAAATGAATCGAGAGCAGTGCTCCTTTGAGATTAAATGTGTATATTTGTTAAGTTCTAACGAAAAGACTAAAATACTACATGATAAAAAATGTCATTAATTTCGACAAATGGCGCAAAACGAAATATTTCTAAAATTAGACCTACGTGTAGTATATAGTGTCCATAGATAGTGACTATATGATGTAATGCTTGACTTCAGTGACCATTTTTGGGTCGATTGTTAAAATCGAGCCAATGTTAACAGAGTATAGCGGCCTTACGGCCGAACGCACATCATACAAACAAGTAGTTCCATATATACAGTTGTAAAGCATTATACCGTTTTCTGTTTTCAAAATTATATAGTAATAGATCTATATAATTTAAAATGATTTGAGCATAGAATAATATTATTTGGTTATTGTTCTTTATATTAGTAAATAATCGTAAACAATATTAATGCGCGAACGAACGACTTGGACATAAAAATTGATGAGAACTCGTGTTTTACCAATAACTCTATAGTCGGCGGACGTAGAGCAGTTGGTAGCGATGATGGAAATTGAATCTGCGCTGACTTACAGTAGCGGACGCGAGTTCGAAATCCATCTAATCTATTACACTTTTCTTCTGTTTTACCTATCATTTTAAGACTTTAAACCATTTTAAATGTTTTACAGCAAATAATCATAAAAAGCTTCATCCATGTCAAACGTATAAGGATAATGTTAATAAGACATACTGTATACACTCAGTTCCAAAAGAAAGTGTGCACTTTGTTTTCTGTGATTTTTCATCTACTTTTCTGAAAGCCTATATAATTGGTACACAAATTGAGATCTGTTAACGTACAATATGACGAACATTTTAGATTTTACAATCGATCGATGACAAAATTTAATACACATGAGATATAGTGTGCGAAAATTGAAGCCAATACGTCTGCTAAATATTGAAATATTTAAAATTAAGAAGTGCACACTTTCTTTTGGAACCGAGTGTACATATTATTCGATAGCAGTTAAGTTCAGTCAGTAGTCGAGTCAGGTTTTGCTTGTACAACCAGAATTGGTTTCCTTGAGTTCGTTTGGGGCCATGCCTCAACATCAATCATCACCAATTTCTATAATATTTACATGTCAGTTTTTTTTCGGCCCTATGTGATAATTTGTATCACTGCTTTTCTTGTTCAGTTATTAATTTACTCTGTGTCTTATTTGATCTTGTTCATTGTGCAGTTTTTGTCTACAATTTAGGATAGGAATTTTTGCATTATTGACACAATACAATCAACCCTATGGGCAAATCCTATAACTTTTGAATGACATTAAAAGTTGTGCAAACTTTGAATTTTCAGTTCAGTTTTGAAACAGTCCACTTCTCAGTTACCATTCACAGCTATGATAATTTATAGGGTAGTTGAACATACATGTAGTCACTGAATGCGAAAGGTAAGCACATGGGTTCCTATCCCGAAAGTAAAGTTTACACATATGGTTAAAGTTCAAACTCTGTGGACAGTTTTGTCTCCAATTTGTTAATAACTTCACTCGTTCATAGGTTGTCCTGATATTTGCACATGTATGTGTACAGTCTGTGTTGTTCAGAGATAATCGATCCTCCAGCACTTTCAGTCCTTTGATTTAAATTATGAACATAACTTCGCGGCATTAGAGAAGTTTCTATTATAACAGGTGTTAATTTCCCGAAAGAGAATAAATATCGCATGGTACTGAATGAGAAACAGTGCACAAAGTGACTATAGGGAAAAAAAGAATTATCTTCGAGATTTTCAAAGCAAACAGGAGTATTTATAAAAAAAAAAACATAACTTTCTGCTCTATCCTGTACGTACAAATTATGTTATGTTTTCATATTCTGTAAATGTTTTGAGATAATAAAATAGTGTTTAAATTAAAGCAAACTTTTGAAAAAGATAAGTACAAGAGTTGAAATCGTTACTCTACAGAGAGCTCACATATAAGTTTGTAGCCACACTATATCAACATTTAAATTATTAAAACGTTAAAAAAACACCTTCTTTTATGTGTACTGTAGTTCGTCTTGTAAAATGTCTAACCTGTTTCAATATGTCAACCAATAATTACTCTCTATGTAATAGTAAGAGTAGACC
Organism: Saxidomus gigantea; assembly: GCA_032359765.1. NCBI lineage: Eukaryota > Metazoa > Mollusca > Bivalvia > Venerida > Veneridae > Saxidomus > Saxidomus gigantea. The sequence continues at coordinate 7,252 of JAUMHA010405760.1, read as the reverse complement.
TATGGATACATGGCAACATTTTCGCCGTAAACTATAATTAGTGATAATCTGTTGTATTATATTCATGTATGTATTGTATTTGTTCAGTAAATATTACGCTGATGTAATTATGTGTTTGTATTCTAGTTTTATAAATAACTATTGATTTTCGACAAATATAATAACAAATATAATACAACAAGCCTAACCAAACATCAGATGTTGCAAGGAGAAATTTCAGAGAATATTAAAAATTTACAATATAGAGTTGTACAATTCTCTTTGGATCTATTCGACCATAGCCATGATGATAGTAATGCCATGAAGTGACTTGGGAAATGGCGAAAATCAAGAAAATCTTGATAAAGTTGATTTTTGTTGGAAGAATCTGTATTAATAAATAAAGAGATGTATTGGGAATACGAGTAAAGAAAGGTATATGCATGAAATATACGCTTTGATATAAGTTTTATTTCCATTATATTACAGCGCAATAAAAAGTGTGTATGAAAGTAGCTATCCCAGAATATCTGTCAGTTCTCTGAAAAAGAAAATAATTAATGAACTTCAGTTTTACAAATTACTTCCAAAAGATGGCTTTTCATTTTTGTTTGATTAAATTAGATGAGAAAGTAATGCTTCATTATGATTTTCACTACTCTTTCCGAGGTATACGATTTAACAATTTTAGATTAATGTTTCGGTCAATACATAGTTTTGCGGACTTCTTCCTCGGTCAGTATCACTTTTAACAGGTCCGCAAAACTATGTATTGACCTCAAAATTAGTCTATACTTGTATAGTGTACTGTAGGCTTACACGATCTCTTTCGTTGTTTGGTGAGTAATATCTTTTAAAGCTGCTCCCTCTCAGATTTTGGTAAGAAATAAAGTCCTTCAAACTGTATTAAATAACATGCTTCAGAACATATAGTCATATAAAAAGGTTCCAGTATAATTTCCTGTCATGTTTATCTGTAGATTTGAAATAATGCTCTACCAAATAATAAAGAGCTGCAAACGCTTTTGGAATTCCAATATAAACAAAGAGTATAGCGGTGCCGTAAAACCAGCATTTTCAATCGAATTTTGGAAATTCCTACCTAGATTTCTTCTATAGTTGATTATAGGCTTTAGTTTTATAGTTATGTATAAGTATGTCATTTTTGAGATTTTCAACGGCAACTAAGAGCGAGCAGCTTTAAAGAGACACTTCCTACATTTGTACATGCATAGTAGATTGTTTGCAAGTATTGTTACTTCACCTTAAAGTTTAATCAATATATTCCAGTCATTATCGATACAATCTGCGTTTCAAAATATGTTGCAGTACCGTAAATCATTCAATACACTATGTAAAGTTGTTGTTGTACCATTAATGGGTGGATAGCGATTTACTACAGAAGGTCTCTGTGTATATAATCAGGGCTAAAATGAAGCAATTTTCAATAAACTAGGTTGTTCTTTAAAACTGTATTTATTTATCTTTTACGTTCATTGAACACATTATTTTATAAAACTTTAGAATATAATATACTAGATGTGGGGAGTGTCCCTTTAATGAAATTGATAGAATGGTGATTTAATGCAGCTTTTACAAATTGTGTTGTCCTCATTTTTATCAATCCTGACTGGAATGAATTTGTACTATACGACGAAAGTAGTCAAAAAGTACATGGCATTCATTGGCTTGAAAAAAAAAAGAAATATTTAATTCAAAATGGAAAAGTAATGGGAATTAGGGTATGAACACGAGAATGATCACTTATTATAAAAATAGTAGAGGCACGATATTTCTGGGTCTAATAATATTTATATTTTTGTCAACTATGATGTAAATTGCCGACAAACCTACATTAAACTTAACCTCAAACGGTTGGTGTCGCCGCTGCCTACAAAAGCTATGTATGTTATATCATCTATCTAAAAGGCTATAAGATTCTGTCACTGGTTGCAGATGGGAATATCTGGCTCGATGTTAACTTTGAGCGGTAACGAGGCTCTCCCGAGTTACCGCCAAAACAGTCACCCGAGAGCCGGATATTCCCACCTGCACGTGCAGCCAGTGACATTTTCTTTTTTTTGCATACCATATTCTAATAATAGTAACAGAAGTAACAGAAAAGTAATGACTTACATTTACGTGCTATTTTCTTGTAGTACTGTTTACATGTTCATTCATAAAAGTATTTCTTTCTGACGTCATTAAGTTATCTCATACCAGGGGGTTTAAGACGAGATTTTCCAGCACTGGTAAAGACTGCAGGTTATGAGAATCTTTCACTGGTTACACGTGCAGATGGGAATATCTGACTATCTCGGGTAACGGGTTTTGATGGAGCCTCGTTACCGCCAAAACCAGTAACCCTCGGGCCAGATATTCCCATCTGCACATGCAGCCAGTGATAGATACTTTTTCTTGCATACCACTTTCTACTAAAAGTAGCAGAAGTAAATTGAAATTAATGACTTATATTTACGCGCTATTTTCTTGTAGTAATGTATTAACTTACACATTCATTCATAAAAGTAGTTCGTTCTGACGTCATTAAGTCGTCTTACACACGGGGTGCAAGATATGATTTTCCGGCACTAGTAAAAACTGCAGATATCCTGATCTGGTATGCAAGAATTCCCGATCTGGTATGTTAACGTTTCCAAAAATCGCGACAAGAAAGTTTTAACTCTCATCCTCACGAAACTTACTCAGTTTCACAAATGTAATAATCCTGATTGAAGCATGGTTGGTCATTCCACTGATAGTCATGAGAGTCATGTCCCCACAAAGCAACACAATCTTCCTCTCTGAAATATGTGGCAAAAATTACATATTATGATTTGATTTGCTTGTCGCTCTGAACTACACATACTGTTACAATGTGCAATGTTTGTTGTGACAGAGTTCAACAAATGTAAATGAATCGTGACTTACAATGTATGTGAATTTATGCTAAGAAATGGATCAATGAACTGTGTTTGTTTACAGTTAGAACTGAGTACATGTGTCTGAAGGATCTTTATGCTACTCTAATACACGTGCATATGCCATACTGATAATATCTCCGAAACAATGGATATGATAATTTCATGAATCATTAACATAACATAAAGTTAGTAATTTAAATTAGTAGTATCTACCGTATTCTTTTCGAGGACGTTACTTACCTGCCGTCATACCAAACGTTGTTTGGCTCGCCACTAAACCAATCCGTATAAGTCATTGGTGCCTCACCAGGGTAACCCCACACCCACTGACCTTCAACTTCAAGGTCATTACCACCTGTCCAGTAGCCTACGTTTTGAGGATCTGAAAGAAGTGTTGCACATTAGAGTAAACTTCGTCTGTGTTTTGTTGGGTTTTTTTGGGGAAGGACGTAACGTACACTTCATATATTGAGAACGTATTTGCATTCATCGACATGCTACTTCGAATTATTAAAGCAGAAGACACTACCCGTGCCAAAGAGAAACACTTATATCAACAAAAGTTATTGATAAACAACGAACATAACACTTTCTAATGTGTACGAAACACATGAGAACATTTTCTTTGATTAGTGCGTAAACCATTTATAATTTCATTGTTTCTAGTTATTTCAATTTATTCTAGCTAGACACGAGATGACTTCAGTATGTGTATGAAATCAATGAGAACTTTCATTAACTATAGATCCTGATAACAGATAATAGATTTTGATAACAGACGAGATGACTGTAGGCCGATCCTGGGAAATAATCTTCTTTTTGACGTATCCAGAGACATATAATAGATAAATAAGTGATACTTACTGTCGTGTGCATGCAAACGTTTAATAGTTCCCCTGAGGAAATCTTCCTCTGCCTTGGAACCAATATCAGCTAGCCATGCATCCTTCTCCTGGCACGTATTCTGTCATTTAAATATACTGTCATTTTTGTGTTCATTCTTAAGCAAATTATATCTTCAACGCACTGGCTACTACGGTCGTGTATCTGTTTTAATGATACTTATCGTTTAGTTGTTTTTTTTTCTGTTGTATTTTGTTTTGTTACTTTTACTTTGCTTTAATGAAATGATATGTTTAAGGCTCCCTAAACTAAATGTCAAATTTCTGCATCATTATTTCTCTCCACAAATGAAGTTGACAAAAGAATTCGAAACTGCGTATTCTAAATGTATATTTATAGTTACAACGGAAACGGAAATGGCGTTCGAGACAACGGTTGACAGTATTTACAGGTCCTAAGTCAAAACATCTTATTAATAACACGTTAGTTTACAACAAATCGACAAGAATTGTCCTAGATTTGATAATTAAAACCATTGCTGTCCCAGATTTGATAAACCATTGTTGTCCTAGATTTGATAAACCATTGTTGTCCTAGATTTTATAAACCATTGATTTCCTAGATTTGTTAAACCATTGCTATCCTAGATTTGATAAGCAATTTCTGTTCCACAACATTGTCAGGTTACATCTGGTATCCTGTCATGCATACCATACATGCATGCGTGATGCATTGTACTTCGGACAATGCTCACCAATGGTACCGGTCATTGGACGCTTAATTCTATACTACGGCGACCAGTTATTTCAAAATTGTTAACTCATCACTATACCATTCTTAATTTGCATATCTGACAGTACTGCTCTATTATCGATTAGGTAGATGAAATATTGTTTCAAACATTATTATTGTAGCGAATCAAAATAATCAGCATTAAGCATTACAGATGACAAAAAAACTGTCGTTTTAACATAAATTGTTATCAAAACATTTACAGAAGAGATCTTTTGAAAATGCTATTAACTCTCCATGATAGATCCTGATGGAATAAACGGTGTAATTTTCAAATTTATAAATGCATTGAAGTAATAAAATATTGTTGAGATAGCAAAGTGCGTGTGTTTGAACTGCCTCTGGCCATTAATATCTCCATTAATATTTGCTTTGCATGAAGTAGCAATTAGTGAACACATTTTTCAATGGTGTCATTTATGTTAATCCATTGTTGTCAGTGGATTAGTTTTTAAAACTTTCCACTTATTTTACATTAGAACGATTTATTTTCAATGATTTTAGACCGCTATACTGTATAGCATGGGGTGATGGATGAGAAAGTGACGGGGTGATATGAGAGAAAAGTTAGTGCGAGAAACTTAATACATCCAGCAATATGAAAATGATCGACCAGTCGACCTAAAAGTCATTAAGTCTGTCATCCAGCAATTGCTGCTCGGTTTAAGTGCCCACGCTTAAATAAGTTAAACAATTAATTTGTGAGTACGTCAACAATCATCAAAACAACATTGAATAATTTATGAAAAAGAACTAATGTTGCAGAATATAATAATTATGGACTTAAAAGTGTTTTTATCTAATATTGTGTTTCATATTAATGTAACTTTCATAGAATAACATGATTATTTATGTATGTTTGTTTTTCACTTTATTTCAGTCAAGACCTATCCCTTTCCATTTTGCAATAATCTCACATGCCTCATACACATGTATGTATGAATTTTTAGAGCCGGATAATCCCTATGACCAACGACCCCATAAGAGTTTTGTTATTTTTAAGTTTCGCGGAAGAGTGCAAGAAACAGAACGAGTCCCGTTCTTTAACAGGCCCAGTGTACAGCACCGATACATCGGACCTCAGTTTTAAGTCTCATCCGAAAGTGTGTTAGTTATTTTTACCAGCGATCCTTGTGTTACCAGTAAAACGCGTTTACAACTAGTCTAAGACCACCGATCCGCTCCTGTCATACATACATAACTGATTGCTTAAATTTCACTTTGGCAGGAAAGGAAAAGGCGGTGGCTTACTGACTGGGTGTGGCTAATCAAAGATGGATTTCTAATGTGTTGCCAAAATGAATGAGTTTGAAGTAAAACTTAAGAAAGAAAAAAACAGAATATAAATTAGAGAGGACTATTCACTTCCATTTTTAAATATGACTTTTATGTAACGGTATGAAACACCACATTAATGCGCTGATTAATAAATACTGCTATATACAATCCCTTTAGCATTTATTTTAATTAGAAATAAATTCTCATATCCGTAACGATAAGTATAATAAGAGAAGACATGCAATATTTAACATAACTGATAAAATGGGGAAAAAACAATAAGTTATGAAACATGCAATAACAAAATTAGAATATTATCACGCAAGCATTATTCAAAATAAAAACTTCTTTATATTTTATGTTGAATGAAATGAGAGGCATGATGAACTGATGTTCACGGAGACGAGATGCTGTTGGAACCATAGAACGAGGGTCGCAAGAAAACGGAACAGCGCGAGGGTTAGTGGAGAGACGAAACAGGAAGCGTCGTTCGGAAGAAAGGGTTGTCAGAAAGGGTTGTCGGAATGACAGTTTCACATTTGGATACAATACTAATTTCAATATACATGTGGCATGAATTGTATAATAATCATAATCACGTATTATTATATTGTAAAGATATGCATTCCAAAATATTGCTAAATCTATTCTAAATTCAACAATATTGATATACATTGATGCGACATGGTTTTATTGCTCCCGCGTTGTAAAACCTCCCGCGCTATAGCGCGGCAAAAACGGAATCCGCCTGTGCTGTACTGTAAGATTGGTCAAATTTGAAAGTATGCAGTGCAATTACATGAAAAATAAAGTATTATAGGGTTATAAAAAATAATTGAGTACAATTTCGAATTACGTTTGTTTGGCAAGTAGGCATTTTTGAAACCTTTATTTGACGCATAATACAGATTTCACAAGTGTGCACAAGTCCAATGGAATTCAAATCTGACCTTTGTACATGTATAATGACCTCTGTTATTTCACCCCACCACTGTTTTCAATGACACTTAATAAGCCCACAATGAACTGTGTGTGAATTAGATAGGTCTACTATTGTTGACAATATGAAAATTATCGTTTTCCGAAACTATCAATCAATGAAGAAAAAAAGAAACGCTTTCCAACAACTTTATATCGTGAATAAGTTATAAATATATGAAAAATAGTGACCATAAGATTAGTGTACAGAGATATTTTTAGAATGAAAAGAACACAGTTCTATGATTGTTCTACGTGGAAACTCAGTGTTATAATTCAAAATATGCATGTGTATTTACAGTGATAATGGTACTTTAATAAAACTAAAAATAGTTATTTTCATCATATAAGTTTATAGTTAAGAGTGAAAAGTTATAAATGCGACTTAAAAAACTAAAAACAGCTACTGTCATGATATCAATTTATAGTTAACTTAGATAAAACTAGAAATACTTACT
>JAUMHA010405759.1:3780-22914 GCA_032359765.1 Saxidomus gigantea | reverse complement strand
CACAGCATAAAAGGACAGGCTCCGCCCCCAAAAATTCACTGGTTGCAAATTCAAATGCTGTTTAGACAAACCTCAAATTGAGCAACATTTTTGAAAATTACATGATCATAAAGTTGGTTCATCACGGTCCTCTTGTTATTCAGAAAATACAAAAAATACATTGCGTCTTGAAGTTGATTGTAAACAACGGCTTTGCATTGAAGGCAATACTATTATTTCCATTTCTTATTACAATCTTTATTTTAGAACGCAAAAAAGGAGAAAATATTAAATTTTCTAATTTGTAATGCATTTCTAAGACATAACAATTGATTAGTGGATATATAAACTCGCGTATCTGACATGAGCAGCAAAACATCTCAGTGGTCTGTTTGTCTCTGAGAACAAGATAATTAGATTGATATCTGAATCGTTAGACTATAATAAGGCAATTGTCTCTATTTATAGTTTATTGATTGAAATTTACTATGCTTTATTATGCAAAAGGTCTGCAAGTTAAATGTTATTGGGATCGTGGTAGTATGTTGAAACTGATATCTGATAGCAAATTAAAGGCTTAAGGCCCGTATACACAGTAAACCTTGATATAAAAACCAAAGGTGTACACTTTTGATGGTTGTAAATTATGACAGTATACTAAGGCAATTGTCTCTATTTATAGTTTATTGATTGAAATTTACTATGCTTTATTATGCAAAAGGTCTGCAAGTTGAATGTTATTGGGATCGTGGTAGTATGTTGAAACTGATATCTGATAGCAAAGTAAAGGCTGAAGGCCCGTATACACAGTAAACCTTGATATATTTTGTTTCTGCATTGTTTTATTCAGTTTCAAGCTATTTTGTCTATGTTTTCACCATAACTATCTTTCTCACTGCAATGGAATTTTAATTTAATTAAGTCGCTGTCATCTGGGTCATAAATTAAATCTCTGTATCTGGTTGGTACAGGAAGTTCAACAGGATAGGACTGGCTCTATCCCAAAATTGAAATATAAACCTCCAGTAAATTGTACAATTGAACCATTTGCACTGTAAGTTTTGCTTTATAATATCAAAGGTTTATTGTGTAGATGGGCCTTCAATGCACAGGGTTTATACATCATGTTTTAATTTACGCAGGCACGTGGACAAAGAGGAGGCATTCAAAAGTGTTGCTGTGTTGTAACAGAATGCAACAACGCATATGTTTGCTCCTGTGATTGATCATTTAGAAAAAGAAAATGCTCATGTGCTTTCCTACCCAACCTGTATTTTCGACCTTGCACTTTTGAAGTTAAATTGAAATATTTTTAAACGTACGTTTTTAAGCGAACAAAAGCGAATACAATATACTTCAAAAAATGAAATCAAAATATATTTCTCACATGTTGACTTAATTCATACATATTGCCGAAAATGTTTTAAGTGAACACGTTTGAGGGTTTAAGTTCTGGTTTTTTGGGGTATCATTGAATCGCTTGAAACCGCTCTGTTATGTTTTTACAGTGTATGACCATTTCAATAATTTTATCAGTGTCTGGCCAGTATGTTTCCAGAAGTGTAGCTGCTTTGTTCGGTGGTAGCGAATTCGCCTCAGGATCGTATGGTCCCGGGTTCGATTCCCACCAGTGTCCTTAGACAAGACACAAGTAATTCCGCATTGCCTCTGTTTCTTCGAAATTGATTTCATCTTGTGTATGTTTTGAGATCTGTGTAATAAATTTATACAATGGTTAGCTTTTATATAATTTTCTTAATTAACCTGTTTTCAGATTGGATTTTTGATCACTCTTATTGCTTAAAAGGAAAAACAAGTCAAAACATATTTTGACTTTAAATTGAAGAATTTGTTAAGAGGAACACAATGTAAAAAGATTTCTAAAATCGCAGTATTAAATGTGAAGATATTTAAGATTGAAAATTTCAAAAAATGGAGGATAATAGAGGCGGCCATTATTAATTTGTGATGTCATAGCGTTATTATTAAATATTCATGCAGGTATTACCGCTAAGTTCAAAGCAGTAGCTAAAATATAAATTAAAACGTAGTAGCCTACAAGTCACTTAATTAATGTTACCAATTTCACGTGAAAAACAATCATGAAAAAATAGATAAATGGGGTTCAAAATTAAGTTTTAAAAAAGGGGCGTGTATTAGTATGTCTTATTTGCATATATTTGCATATGTACTAAATCTTAGGTTTTTAATAACTTTTTATTTTTTTCTATGTATCCAATTACAAATATTCTTTCAACAGTGTGTTTGCGTTTACAAGCTCTTTTATCACAGGCTTAGTTATATTTTGACCTACTTCCCCTTTAAGAGATAAAATGTTTCCGTCCTAAAATTGTTTGTCAAAAAAGTAAATTCTTCAAATGTTACGTCAATTTTATAAATTTTCTACTGTTGCACTTTTAAAAATACATTATAGAAAGGTAACGAAGTTTATAACGGGAATAATGTTTTATTTTCGTTATTTTAATACTTCAGTCGAGCCCGTCTTAAGCTGTACAGCCAAAGAAAACATGTAAAGAAAAGGTAAAAAAAGAAATTTGAATTGGTTAATACCTATGTGTAATTATAAAGTTGGATTCATCAATTTGTCCCCGTAAGACTGGTGAGCCCTAACCTAGGTTCAACTAAATACCACATAAGCAAATGTATCATTTCCCCGCAAGACAAAATATATTATAAATAAATATTTGTTAAAGCGAACGATTTAGGAAATGTTTTTATGTGTTTAGTGCACTAAAAAGTCTTAATAAAATCAACCATTCCAGGTACAAGCAGCAACAACGAAAATAAGATAAACAAAACAAAATAATTTCACAAAACGGAAGCGCCGCCATTCAAGAGAGATACACACTGCCCAGGGACAGTATGGAATTCAATTTACTTGTATCGGGCATGATGTTTATATGCATTGTACTGCAATTCATTGTCGGTATCAATATCTCAATAAAACAGTGATAAAGTCAGAGAACTTATAGTTTATAAGAATCATGGCGATAATAAAACGGAAGGAAGGACCTGATTGCACACTATGCGTCATCAGTCATTACTATCATTTCTCATAAAACTGCATAAAAACAAGCACGCAAACAGATTTATTCTAAATAGCAGGTGCTTTATTACTGATACATTTTACGAAATATTCATTGCTCACTTATGGACAATAAATCAGAAATCAACTGGAATTCCTTGCTCTATTGTGCTTCTAAAATAGAGATTATTAACATATTTGCATAATTCAATACAAAAAACGGATAAAAAGCAATATTCTTTTTGTACGGTGCAAAGGCAAAACAATTTTCAGCTTTATAATACTCATAAAGTAACAGATCATTTGCATATTTATAACCAGCGAGCTAGTTATATTCTCTGCGGAGTCATGACTATGATATCTTGGATAAGTTCAGTTAACATCCAGATCGCGCTGGGAATTCTTGAATAATGGCCCTTAAAAGGATGCTCACTGAACATTTACCGACTTGATAGAGAATAGTACAAGCGATCATGATCTGCATTTGTCGTTAGCAGTCAACAGGATAAAAAGTAAAAATAATGCAATCAGAGAAGACTGTCAGTCATATGAATTACTAGGCAATTTTTGCTAACAGTTTTACCTAATTTAATATGCCGAACAAAAGCTTAACAAGCCTAGTATGAAACCGAAATAGATCATCGATTTTCCATAATATAAAACTCATTCGATAATTTTCACCATGATGATTGAATGGGTCTTTGCTTGACCTTGTAATAAATCCAACTATTTTATGCTAACTTTATTAGTTTCTACATAATGTAAGATATCATTCAACGAAATGTTGAGATTGATACATTTTTTGCGAAACATCATTAGTAGAGTGACAACTACGATCTGGAGAAACATTAATTCGAAGAAAATCGAATCGCACCATACACGAACTGGTATCATAAGACTTTTTCTATGTATTATGATCGGCATTAGCTGTTACATGGTTTTCTTAGGAAATCCGGCTACTGAGAGTAACAGCATTATCCTTTGCGTAATCAAACATAGCAGTAAGTGGTTGATGTTTAAGGTGAACAATTGTTAAGGGTGAGTGCAGGTTTAATAGAAAATATCAAAGAATCACGGCATTAAATATTCTGGCAAAGACAAAACCACCAAATTGTACTGGAGATCATATGCTTCTGAAAAGAACTTTAATCAGTCTGTCTTTATCCAAATGTGTACTTTTCTTTGATAATTAAAATTCTTTCTTCATCTGATCGTATACGAACATTTAACATCAATTAACTTTGCTTTGAAAGGCGAATAATTTACAGCCAATGATTTGCAGATAAAATGTTATACCTTTTCTAAGGCATACTTACTTCTTCGAGCCGAAATCTAAAAAAATGTAATTAAGTGTGAAAAACAAAGAAATATCAATCATTAAGAGTATTCCAAACTTTACATTTTCTCCTTACACTGGGTTGATAGAATACATTCTCTAACACTGAATACGGATGAAAGATATGCTCATTTTATTTAGCTATAATAGCACAAAGAGCAAATATTCATAACACTGCCTGTTTTATTACGCCTTATTCTATATATTTTTATAAGTAACGTTGAAGGCTTCGTTTAGATAAAGTAATAAAGAAAAATATGGTATTAGCAAATGTCTGAACTAACTATATTTCTGATAATCGGGCAAAAAAGTATATTTGTTGAGAAATAGATAACAGTTAAAAGGCGTTAAAAGGTACTATGGTCATAGAGGCCATGATATAGAATATTGAAATTCACATTTATTACAACAAACTTTGGATGATGCATTTCATATTTAATTTAGAAATATTTTAAATTTGTACATGCTGTATTTGTAATGTCTTTGGAACTGTGAAAACATTAAAACTATAATTCATAAAGTGAAACCAAAACTAAAGCATGTTTTGAAAAACATATATAACTTTTCTTTTTGACGTTTGGTGTTTTATTTGTATATTTAAATCGCATATATATGAAGTTTACATAAACCCCATCGCATTCTCAGAACTGAAAGTTTTCTTTCCCACATATTGTATCAGTTTTTAATGCAGTTGTTTGTTTAATGTGAAATTTTGTTTAAAATGTAGTAGAAAAGGTTTACAGATATAAAAGATTGCACAAGAAATCTGTCATACAAAAGTATCACGCGGGCCCCTAAACAGCGTCTTAACTTGTTCAATTATTACCAAGTCCCGAATTCACCTCAATAACCTGTTTGAACGAATTGGCCGAACAATAACAACTTTGCGTTACTTTCTAAAAGTTTACAGAAGTATTAGATCAGTTGAAGTTCACCCTGAATAAAAAAAGGATCAATCTTTTGACATTTTTGAAGTTACACATTGAACAGTAATGCTAACCCATTCTTGAGCTTACCTTCTTAGGCAATTTTCTTTCATTTTCATAAAATTTGTGCAAAGAACAATTCTCACTACTTCACTTACATAATCATTTCGCGCGTCTTTTCTCGTAGACAGTATCGCGATTATTCAGTTCAAGTTGTTCTACTAACTGCGGTAGCTTACCACTTTAACCTGTCTAACCACGTAAAAAAGTGTCTTTGTCTCGATATTCTATCACTATTAACTAATTCCATGAGAATAAACTGTATCTCGAGGTTTCATTTCAAAGGTTCCTTATTCGTCAGACAAGTGGTTATGCAACTCCATGAGCATTTTCCAAAGCCGTCGTAAATATAGCGGGCCACTGAGACAATAATATGCTGTATACTGCAATTTCACATACATTAGTGCTAACTAGAGTTAATTGGGTCAGCAAGTACTTGGTTTTCCTGTTGTGCTTTCCAACTATTCTCATTCTATTGATTTGAGAAGAATGGCAGCTAACACGATGGAATTAACATAAAATATGGAGGCGTTTAATTTTTCTCTCAGGCGTTGATTGATTCTCTACAAAATGGTTTTAATCTAATGAACCAGAAGTGTGTCTTTAGGAGCAAAATAATGAGAAATAACTCGACAAATTACAGATCAATGCACAGGATAATAAAGTTAATTGCACAGTTGTGCAAATTTTAGTATCAAATGTGCCAAAATTCCTTTTGTAATTAGATCGAGCTAGTTTAGAAATACACTTAACAAAACATTCAACGCTAACAATATTGGTTCTGGAATATTTTAGAAATCAGCCATCGGATTATTGTCAAAATTTGAATATTTGTACTTAAAAAGAACATAATGAGAGTTTTGAAGAAAATTTGTTATGACCTATTGGTAAAAGTCCAAACTCAAGAAGTCACAATCTGTAAATTGTGCAAGCAATTCACCTGACACTTTACTGTCCTTCAACAATCTCTAAATAACAGAATGAGATTTATACATGCATTCTACTTATTTCTTGGTCTTTATTCAAGTCATACCATTCTGTTTAAAGCTGAAATTTTATGGTTTAACGACTTTTTATTCTACTGCAAAAATTGGTAATTTCTTTAAAAGTGCGATGTAAAAGCAATGCCAAGTTAACAACATCAAAGGATAAAGGTTTGCCCAATTTTCATGCGCAAGACAAGTTTGAAATCTACGTTTGAACTTTAACTTTTAGAGAGTTTGGCTTCGAGTTTGAATAAAGTATTTAAAAAGCCATACAAATCCATGAAACGAAGGCTTATTTTTTCGGAGGCGTTACTTATCAGCTAACATTAATTGGCATTACATTAACACCGTTCCGGGGAAATTGAGATAATTTGAAGCCTGATAAACATGAATGAAAATAATTTTATGATCATTATTAGCAACAGCCAGGAAAAGCTTCGTCTGAGTGGAAAGAAAATTTTTGTGTTTACTTTTTTCACATCTGTTGCGTGTATTTCAGAAGTGTGCAGGTGCTTCACTTATAACTTTTCAGTAACAATATTCCGTAGAGAATCGAACAGAGGAACTACTTATTGTAATCTGTTAGTAATGAGACTCCTTCTTGAAACATTAATAACATTAAACCGTATGTAGTAATATCACGAGTGTTCAAGGACAAAGGCGAGCGATAAAATCACTTTGCATCCGATGCAAATTTAAGCACTTTTGACCTGAATATTCTTACTGAGTTGGGAGAATTGAATCAGGTTAGCGGACTTGTTCGTAAGGCAGCACGATAGTAATAGAAACAATAGACAACGTTAAAATGGTAGTGCAAGATTTACTTTCTCCTTATATTTTAATCTATAATTAGGTCATACAACATGTACATTTGTAATTTGGGCTATTTTCATTTTCCTAGCTAAAATGTTGTATTTATTATTTTTGTCAATGTTAGAACTGCATTTAAAAAAAAGTCCTCTTTTATCTTTAGATAAGCTTAGTAAAATTGCTATAGTACGGCCCTTATCACTTAATTTATACCTTTTATCCTCAAATACAATGTATATGCCACTGTTTCTGATATGCATAGTACAGCAATGATGAACATACATAATATTATATTTAAAGGTAGAATACAGAAAAATAGCAATTTTGAAAAAAAATCTTCACAATAATGTTATCGATTTATTAAGCTATATTCATTAAAGTTGTAAATAATAGTAGACTGTTATGTGTCTAAGTGAGTCTCACTTAATTAAGCATTGTTTTAGATATTGAGAAAAACATAAAACAAAGAAGACTATAGAAACTGGTCAATAGAGATTTAAAAAAAAGGAACTTGTCTGTTTACGCTTACACAGGACCTACATGATCAAATTCATCACAGCAGTTTCTTAGAAATGCTTTATTTTCTGTCTTTTACAAGCTTTTTGATGTTATAATACAAACAACACAAAAAGCATTTAATCAGATACGCACGTTGTCCTATATCCGACCAAAGTAGCCCATATTATGCTACTGAAAACCTTATAATGTTTTGAACGAGACAGACTGGCTACAAATTTGAATATTCAACAAAAAATGCTTTAAAGCAAAAGCGTTAAAAGTGAGAAGGCGTATTTATCAGGTCACATTTATTGACGTAACTTTAACTCCATTCAATGAAACATGGGTTATTTCAAAACGTTATGAAATACGAATGAAAGTAATTATGCGGTTTTATATTTAAATAGAAATTTGAGAGCTTTGTTGACTTGATATGAATTTTCTCTGATTCTAGTTCACATAAATGACTAGTTATTTCTTACGCGCTGTAAATAAAGTTTCAGATAAAGCTGTAAAGAGTTTGTTTTGAAAAACGTATATCAATTTTATCTTTTCGATAAATATTATCTTTCATTATGTGGAATATTATCTACTAAAGGTTCTTCAGTTATAAATCTTTAGCCATCAGAGGAATATCTCATTGATTAATGTATGCATCGCGAAGCAATAAACACGGTAAACAGTCTTGATTCTGTCAGTATTCAACGCATCATGCTTTTACACTAAGTAAATACATTGTAACCGTGAAGTTTCTCAACAGAAGTAGTATGAAACCGAAAACATGTCCTCTTTTTTCCTTTACATAAAACTCTGTGACTGATATTTGTCATAGTGTAGTTCAATCGGGTATTTGACTCTATAACACATGAATTGTTTTCATGCGAAATTTCTCTATATAATGTAAAGAGACTGAAATTAATATAGAGTCGTCAAAACAGGCTATTTACAGTTTTTTCTGAACTTTTAAAGGGAAAGGCAAGTCAGAAAATAATTTGACTTCAAACTGATTTAAAAAAAAAGAAAAAAAAGAACACACTGTTGAAAGAATGTCTAAAACCGGAGTATCAAATGTGAAGATATTGAAGATTGAAATTGATCATAAAGGACGCTATTTTGGATTTGTGATGGCATAATATTCATAAATATTCATCAGTTAAAATCAGCAGCTTCAAAAATATAATAAAACATGACACTTAATCTACGGTATCATTCTCAGATAAAAACATTCATGATGAAATAGGTTTCAAAGTTTAATTTTGAAATACTGGAGTGTCTAATACTGTGGTCCGATTGCATATATTTGTATATTTATTAAATCTTAGATTTCTCATAACTCTTCTAATTTTAGCCGATTTCAAAAATTCTGTCAACAGGGTGTTTAAGTTACCGAACTCTTCAGTGTTATCCTCAGTTATGTTCTGACTTGCACTCGTCTTCTATAACAATGCAGTTACGATGGGGAACAAACTTGTCGCTGTCATAAACTCGTCATTTAAGCTTTCAGTAGGCAATGCTTTTTCGCTTATGGTGTTCTCACTTATGTTCTACTGTAAACTTTGATTTATTAAACACTTTTATTTTGCAATATGTTTGAATTAAAAATATGATACACATTTTAAGTCTTAAATACTGGCCCAATTTCGACAGTACATGCATAATTATCAGTAATTAAAAAGATTCAAATACTACTAATTGCAATTACACACGCATAAATGTTTTGCAGTTTAATCGCAATGTAAAGTTAACAACACAATTCGTATGACTTTTAAGCACTATTTTAATGTTCAAAATTAAAACAATGAACAACTAATGATATTTTAACCAAATATTAAAATCTTTAAAACAAAGTGTTGATTTGAAAGGAGGCTTTATTCTTCTTTTTTTAATCATCGGCGTTGACGATCTGGGAGTTTTGGGTAGCTTCCTGATCAAATATAAACAAAAAGAAAATACTTTTAAAATTATTAAGAAATATCAGTTGAGCGATTTGTCTGACTTCTTTGTCTGACTAAAAAATCCCGATGAGTAGTTTGGTGTTATAAGCGTTAATTTGAGAGTAGATATGCCAGTTCTAGAACTACAGTAACTGTTACGAGTGAGGAGTTGTATATCATAGAGAAAAAACCAGCAATACTAAGTTTTCACACTCTTACGAAGATCAAAAACTATTAATTTTGTCATCAAATCTCACTGCCCGATGTTTTCTGATCATTATTACCAGCACACTGATAATTTGCATCTTTCAACAGTTGTTTGTTCTTGATCCGAAGCGAACTTGATTCGCGGTGAACGGTCATGCCAGTATATTTTACTTTCAAACGGAAATAATTCGTAGTTTCTGTGTTATAATTTCTGTGGTCTTTCTGTAAGCGGGGTAATTTTAAGATAACATCACTTGTTAAAAAACCCATCTAAACATCAGGGAAATTTAAAGAAGTGAAAAGCTCTATCTAAATGAGCAAATTTTTACATGTTCTTGTAATAGAAAATATCAGCCAGAAAGGTGCCACGATTTAGATTATCTGGGAAATGTCACAATTTGTTGTATACTATACATTTTTCCTCCTTTTCACAGATTTAATAAAAGAAATGCTCCCCAATTGAAATGGGTGAAAGATTTGTGAGAATCATAATTATTTTTTCTGGTGAAGATGAACAATATTCATCATACTGCTGCCTGAATTTCGCTCTAGCTTGGACATTATCGTAACGATAAGGGTTTCTTGCCGTGCAATAACGTAGAACCTATGAAAAGGAATATGACATATCTATTGAAATGGTCCATCTAATTTGATACTATTGAATTATTTTGACGTGCAATTCATCGGAAAGGAGTGTTTTGAGGCCTTGTTCTCGGGAGATATGACTGAACCTTCACCGTCAAGTTTATAGGGACAAATCGGGCGTTTTTACGCACTGAGTAACAGCAATATCTAAGTTGATTAAACAGATAATGAATTTGTTCGAAATATTTTCGTCAGTTAGCATACACGAAGAGGATGAATGCATTCAAACTAGGAACACGAACATCGCAAATGACTCCATATATGGTCTTTGCAAACAAAATAACGGAACAATAATCACATAAACTTTACATTACTTCTACGCCTTGATGATATAAAGACTGAATATAGTTATGTGAGTAATAGCACTCGAGTTTTACTATTTCAGTATCAAATTTTGCAATAACTCTAACCTAATGACAATTCCTTAAAAGTCGAGACGTAGGTACAAAAACATTTTATAAAATATTTCTCCCTTGATCGGTGTCTTCAGTCCTTAATGTATAGTGTTTTTATGTTTGAATTATGTGAAAGTCAGTGAAAACAATTTGAGGAATCACAGTCAAGCATTTTAAGAAAATTCTATGAAAGAATATTTTTCTTATCTCCCAATGCACATACCATAATACATGTATACTAAAGTCCGGTACGGTTTTATTAAACTAACACAAAGACTGAAATCGGATATTTTATTCATAATTAGAGAAGCATAAGAATTTTTTCATCATTTTCGAATCAATTTACAAATTTTCAATGTTCGTCACGTCGAATATAATGTTCATGGACGTTTAACACACGCACAACATGTGTTGTAGACTCACTGACCTCCAGTTGGCATAAAACGGGCAAAGTTTGCTATCTTGAAAGCTTCGTAATAACAACATACGTTGAGTATTTGTTTAAAATTTTACGACCGTCGGTAGAACTATCCTTTGGTACAAAAAATTCACTCGAAATGTTTGTGATTATAAGATTCATGTACATAAAATTTAGATAAATTTGCAATTCATGGTGTATGCCGTCATGGTTGATTGAATGCTTTTGTATAAAATTCTAAACACCCTGTGATGTAGCAAGTAGTCTCGAAATATAAATTTTGAAATAAAAAATTGAAAGTAACATACAATTAAAATTTAATCAAAAAATTTCGAATGGAACAACACTATTGTCCGTAAGTAGTTTTGCTGAGAAGACTGACAGCATATTTATCATGAAATATGAGGGTGTTTGTTCATTATTTCTTTGAGGTTGTTTTACATTTTTTACAAAATTAATCAAATCTAATGAACCTGAATTGCGTCATCAGTTGCTAAATAATGAGAAATTACTTGACAAATTACAGATCAATGCACGTGCTAATAAGGTTAAGTGTGCAGTTGTGCAAACAACGGTGACAAATTTTCTTCCGTAATAGGAAGAAACTCGTAAAACTAGTTAAGGAATTTTCCAAATAGTTTTGGTGTTTCTACGCAGAATACTTTCTTAATTTTTAGTTTGTCTAATTATTTTTATTGTGGCACAGTCGAGGATTAAAAACACAACGTTTTTTGACCGTTATTTTCATAAAAAATACGACTCGTTCAGTGAATACTCTGTTGATTAGTTCTGCAAGTTTAGATAAATAGCGCCAACGCGTTTTTCCTCTTGCTGTAAAGGTACTGCATTTATCGCCTTTTGTCGGCAGTCGTTTAAGCTTTTCAGCACGTTTATTTACTGTTTCATTGTTTTGATTGCTTACCATTTTAAGGGGCCTGATGTCTGAGTGGTTTATAACTGCGTATCAGAGCGACACATAGTTGTTTATTAGACGATGACAACGCTGAAGATGATATTATTTCGATTCTAACATGAGCAGCGATTACAAAAAGTAAATAAATGCAAAGCGTTTTTTTTTCTACGCGGATATTTATTTAACGTCAAACGGCACATTATGACGTCATTTTGACGGCATATCGGTTCAAGCGTTGTTTATGGCATAATAAAACATATTTGTTTCAATTCTTTGCTTTTAGACACAAATTGTTAGTCATGTTTGAATGATTTCTAATTAGCAGTTCGGAAGTGAAGATCTATCTATAATTGGATGCGTATTACCAGTGTGTTAACGTAGCTGACTTGCAAATAACATCATAGTTACCTATTCTCCGTTGTAAACATACTCTTCGCAACAAGGTTACGTTAAATAATGGTATATTCACGTGGGATTAACGGCATTTGAATGGAATCTTTAATCTAATTTGCGCGATCATTGTTACAACACTTGCATATGCATTTTACGGAAATTCTTTTATCTCTGCGACCATAAAGCCGTGATAAAATTCTAGAATCTATTATTCGAACGATTCACTGTGGTAATAAAACAGAAAAGCATTATGCATCACCAATTACCAGAATCATTTCGCATAATTTTGCAATAAATCGACTGGTTTTATTTCTAAACAGCAGATATAGTTATACCGATATATATTTTACAATATTTATAGCCCCCTGTCTACCAATGAACCGGACACACACGGGCATTCCTATTGTCAGTTGAACAACAGACTTCTGCTTTATATTGTTCATAAAGTACTGTTATATTAAGAACATGTTTGATTTGATTTTATCAATTTCACATTCAGTAAATTCAATGACATGTTAATTGATGTTTTATTTGTGACCGAGGTAGAGTTTATTTAACCGCAGTGCTGCTCAATTTACTGGTTCTACTGAACACTTTTGCCGCATTTATCAACCAATTCCTGTTTTTTACATAGTAGTGACTACATTTCGAATACTCTCATAAAAGAGATCCAGTAGTTGGACGAATCATTGAAACTCTAAATTGTGTTGCTATTATATTAAAATAGTTCAAAGTAAAATAGCAGGTTCTTTCGAACGGGGTAGTACATGAACATGCTACTTTTCAAAGATGTACACATTGTCTGCATAAACAAATTGTTTGAACTTAATATCTTAATATCGATAGACAAGAAATTAAGGGAATTTGATTGTCAAAGCATTGTTAACGATTTTATGTTGACAGTAGAAAATCATAGTATTTAATTAATAATAAACCTATACATATTTTGATGTTGTTTACAGAAATATCATATAATTCGATAGATTTTGGGTGTTCAGCTAATTAACATAAATTTCACATCCACCCAAATATTAAAATATTTACGGTGCATATAACAGAATGTTCATAGGCTGAATAGTCCCCATTTGTATAAAAGGGCACGTTTTGCAGATGAACGTGTAAGAATATCTGAAATAAGGTCTCCATTATTGTCATCTTCCAAAATACGTTTACCGCTCGAATCTCGGTGGACACGGACTACTCGGGACTTTCCCTTAATTCAATATGCTGGTATCGGATAACATGTTTTATATACATTTTACTGCAATTCCTTTATTGCTGCCACAATGAAAGGCTTTTAAAGTCTCTGATCCTACTGTTTTATGTTCATTGTGGGTATAAAATAGGATCTGCCTGCTCACTATCAGTTATCAGTTATTCAAATTATTTTCATAATACTGCAATAAACCGACTGGACATACTCGTATATCATTATATTTTGCATCATTTATTGGCCATATAAATTGGACTTTATGTTTTTGCTCCAAGCAGGGTTTAAAAATATTTTCTGCTTTACAAGAAATGTACGTTATATTGAAATGCATTTCTTTATTGTTTATACAAACAGGGTTTTATTTTTTGCATATCAATTTTTGATTAACATTATCGCGATTTGATTTAAAAATAATCGCATATTATGTAATAATATTATAAGAGAACATTCTGAAAAAATTTGTATACAATTTAACATGCATAATTCGGAGTATCTTTAATTTTGTTAAATAAGTTTACACATAAAAATGTAGTTTACAAATTTTGATTCCTACATAGTGAGATTTTGTAAGCATTTCGGTTTGATTTATGTTCACAATAAAACTAATTCTTATTTATGGCTAACTAAGAGATTATTACATAAATTTATACAACGTCAACAACTGATATTGCCTGTCTTAATGTACATTGTAACAGCCTCAACGTATTAGTTAAACAGAGATCTTTGCCAATTATATCTTGTACGTGTTTTTCTTGGCTGACAAGTTCATGTTGAAAATATGATTCTAATTGACATTTTAAATTTAGTATGACATAGTCATCTTGACACTGATTTTTACATTAAACGGCGATTGACTAAAAAAGGACAAGTTTATTTAGTTTTTTTTTTCTACAAGCAAGTCAAACATTAACTGTTGCCAGTTTTGATCGGATTGGATTAGTGTATGGGAGCTGCTGATCATTTGTCAAGGGTAAATCGACAAATAAACATGTTTCATAGCAGCGAAAAAGTTAATCGATTTTTTCAATCCATACATAGTGTATCTACGTACAATATTTTCTCTAAGAACCGTACTTGCGAAAGAGAAGAGATAACACCACCATGTCCATTAAATTAATCTTACAAAAACTGATAGACATACACATCGTCATTTGCTTGCGATAAATACTTATGATTTTGTCATTTATAATATATTACACGTAAGTTGTATTTGGAAAGAAATATTTTAGTTCCGTCCAGATTTTGCAAATAAGCCGGTCAAAGTTAATTGAAAATTACAGTTTGTTTCAATTCATAATGGTTTTCGCCTTGATGCCATACCATTGGAAAAGAAACTAAGTCGACATTTTTAATGTTTAAAAGCATTTTTATTTCGGTCTTTTAACATACCCGACAATAGGAAGAGCGCTTATTGTGAATTTATTTCAGTTGCGCGTGAACTTTCTTTTTTAACAATATCTCCTTGCAAAAACACAGCGATAATTTCAAGCAACATTTAAAGAAAATACCACTTAGATTTTGAAAATACTTTTAACATTTTTTCTTTTGGTGGAATTCTGAACATAACATGCAGATAGACAACTGTGCGTTTTATTTTAATGTACTAATGTGAAAAGATTTGAAATTTTGTCCTTGGAAATATCTAGCCTGATTAGAAAATGTATATAACTGCAAAGGAGTGTAAATCATTTGGCATTTCTACCTCAATTTTTAAAAACAAGACACCTTCCCTTTTCGCCAAAAACCAAACATTGTCGATCTGCCACAAAATTCGTAAATTAATGACAATTCAGGTCAGAGGTACAGAGTTATTATGCCTTAAGACATTGTTAAGAACATTTTGTATCAACTTGGTCTGGCATGATAAAACTTTTTCTTTGAGAGAGTAGCTCTATACATCTGGTATGTTCTAAATTTCTAATTGACTATGAGGTTATTCATTTCAATGACTCAGCAGTTAGGAGCACGTCTTTGGGGAATATTCTACAAGTATTTTCAATTTAATTGCTTCCTATTTCGGCGATCTGTCTGTGCAACAGCATTGTTTTAGTTGCAATAACTTTAAGATGAAACAGGCTTTAACAGTCCCTTTTTTAAACCCCTAGGAGAAACGCATATCAACTGTATATGCTTATATCGGGATCTTTAATAGAAACATTACAAGAATAAATGGGCATCTGCTTGAACCTTTTAAAATCTAACTATTTCAGCGCTAACCTTATTAAGTTTCTAATTTAGTTCTCCACAGAATGTAAGAACTTAATCAGTCAAAGGTTGGTTATGTTACATTTTTAAAAAAGATGAATGGTACTTGTGAACCTTCATTAGTTACATGACAGTTACAATCTAGGGTAAAATTAATTCGAAGAAAATTGAATATTCCACAGTTTATAAAATACTTCACATTTCTTTCTCCTTTTTACTAACTGATTAATGACATTCACTACTACCGAAAACGGAAGTAAGATATGTCAGAAATGTTAATAGCCTTTATGGTAAAGATAGAAAATATTCGTATTACTGCCGCCTCATTTTCGCACATTTTGTATGTTATTGTTACGTTGGTAGCTTCATGTCATGTAAATGTAAAACTTTTGAAAAGGACTATTGATTGATACAGGGTAAATGCCCTTTAGAATTTTGGTAATCATGCAAATGGGAAAAGCTAACACAAATGAATTCATTTAAAGTCATCAAGGTCTAGAATGAGTAAAAGTCGAAATAGCATGATATATATATTTTAAGTTTTGGAGTTTTACATAGGGTGGTCAATTTTAAAAAAAGTTGTGTTCGTCGAAACAATTAATTAATTGTGTGGTTAAAGTTTAACAGAAACCTGGTGAAGTAATTTCAAAACAAAAACGTCTTAAGTAGTTTTAGTCATTTGAAGCGGAAACATATGTTTATTATGCCAGCAAACAGTTTAAGATATATAATTATGTGAAATTAGTAAGAACAAACGAAGGGCATTTAAAAGTAAGGTTATAAAATTAAAATTTCATTTCATATCATATAATTATGACTACCAGCTGTATTTAGTATACCTCGTCGTTTTTGTCGACACAAGATAACCCTGCCTTTACAAGTCATACGATTTATTGTTATTTATTTCAGACTATTTCATTAACAATGTTAAACCAGCATATGCACGAAAAGCACATGTATCATTTTCCTGTGGTGATTCTAAAGAGAGTTTACACTGTTATTGAGAGAAGAGTGGCCTACAGTATGACATGCTTAGAATGGATAGAGGCGCCGATCATTTTGTCACGGAATTGTTTGTTCATTCTCTTCCCAAAATGGTTTTAATCTTATAAACGTGTAATGCACTATAAGAGGCTTAATTTTATGAAATCAACTTGACAAAGTACAGATCAAGGCACAAACTAATCAGGTTTAGTGTGCAGTTGTGCAAATGGAGGTATCGAGTTGATGTAACATGCTTCTATCAAACTGATTTAGTTTGTTGCTGTTAACGCAGAACATTATCCGTAGTAACATTTTTGTGTTCGTATTTTATCTTTTCTTTCTAACAGGGATGGAATGAAAGCTTTTGTACTTATATATACGTAAAGATGGGCCGTTCTTCGAGAAACCGGAATTATAACATTGAACAAATACTGTGAAAAAAGGGAATTATTTGTATTCTCAAACACATCCACGTAGGGCACCCAATATAGCGTTAAATGGCCGCTGTGTGATATATAAAATACGATGGTGATTAAAAAAGGTGATTAAAAGTCAATTTTCCTGCAGCCAGGGTCATGAAGATTAATTGTTTAAGACTATACTGAGAACTAATTGAGATTCAAGGATTCCGAAACAGTTATCAAAAGCAAATTTTAGCATAGCATATATTTCATATATTCAAATCTTTAAATATAGTAACGAAAACATAGAAAATATTATTTCTTCAGTTTTTTTTGTAACAGCTGTTGTCGTGAGTGGTAGATATTTATTTGTTCTTGACCTTAGTTTTGTAACAACTGTTAAACATTTATATACCAAATGACACTTTATCCAGACAGACCCAACTAATATGTCATTCATGTGTTTGTCATACATTTCTTCATCAGAAACATTAAAAATCAGCAACAATTTAGTATGTGTTTAAAGCGAATGCGTTAGATATAGTCATGCAGGCTTACTAATATCTTTTTTGTTGCAAATAAAAGTTTGAATCTCGATTGTTGTAATCTGCTTTTTAAGTATCTGAAGTGTACGGCTATTTAGCAAATATTGGACAAAACGCACATTTTGTCTTAAGAAGACTTTTCAACACCCATATGCTTTATTTGATGTTGTTTTCCATGATAGATTTCAATAATGATTCAATTCAAGTGATAAATTTCATAATGTTACTACAAACAATTAAGATTATAAAGAGAAGGAGGTCTCCGGTTTGATACCCGGTCCCTGAATGGACAGCACGTCGCAGAGAAGAGCCAAATACCATGAAAGGGGTTTAATGGACTTTAAAAGATATACACATATTGGAAAACAATATTGCGGGTTTACTGAGGTTAATCCGGGTTTTACAATCGAGGTTTAACTTCATCTGTAAGGATTTTTCATTTTCCGGCACTTTTCAAATGCCGAAAGGCCTTGCAAACAATAATCATTTGATTAAGCGTAAACCGAAAAATAGTTGTTTAAAGCTATTTAATGTACCGGAAAGAACGTTTGACGTATTTAGTACATAAAAAGAGCAATTACGGTGTTAGCTAATGGCTATACAAAGTGAGCAGACATATGAAAATGTGCTACAAAGGTCCATTAGAGCTTGCCTTTAGCCATTTGTACTGGACTTTTATGGTAACCAATTAACAAAGAAATTAAATGTACCATAGTTACTGATTTACCAGAAGTCATTTGTCCTGCGTTTCTAGAACGATTCTAAAATACTGGATAAACTTTGTGAGTAGTTTACAGTGTTCCAACTTTCTATCACCACTTTAGTCGAAACGGAAATAAACTAAGAGGACATATTGCTCTATGCAATTCATTGCGGCCATAAAACCAGAGTATTCTATTCTTGATAAGCAACAACTAAGAAACTGGTCAAAGTTTGTTAAGTCAATAAACATAGTAATTTCTACATAGGAATGTTGTATTTTTCCAAATTCATAAGATATTTTACATGCAATTACACCATAACTATTATATTTGTATAGACACCTTATACATATTTAGATCTTGTGAGGGCCACTGTCGCTTTTATTGACAATTTTTAAACGTATCGTACTTGCATTAAAGACTACAAACCTATCTTATGTTGTCACTAAAATCATATATTTGGCATTGACAGGGATCCTCCTGACGAGAATGAGGACTGACTACTAAGTGTCTTAAGCACTTGCCGTACATCAGATAGA
>JAUMHA010405737.1:0-10996 GCA_032359765.1 Saxidomus gigantea | reverse complement strand
GAATGGATATGATGAACATTGTCAGACTTAGAAACATTGTAAGCTTGCCCAAGTGCTCACTACAATATATACTATATCGAAAGCAAATGACTTTGTGTTATTCTTCTTTGAACAAAGAATCTATGTAGGTTTAAGGAATATAAATTACTTTCCTGAGTACCTTTGAGAATTATTAATTTGAGATACCCCACACTGAAATTGGCAGGTTTCAACGTACAGTACACGTCATTGAAGTAAGCTCCACGGGTCACGAGGCAGACATGTAGCGACATACAGGATTTTGCTCTTCTTAGTAACACTGTATCTTAGTTCATGTGAACAGATACGTATTTCCCAATTCAGTGTGTCCCTCCTATACTAAAAGGGAGGCGACTTTTGTTAGTTAATAATGACTCAAAGTTGGTATAACCTCCCTTTAAACAGCAAGAAAACTGT
Organism: Saxidomus gigantea; assembly: GCA_032359765.1. NCBI lineage: Eukaryota > Metazoa > Mollusca > Bivalvia > Venerida > Veneridae > Saxidomus > Saxidomus gigantea. Next base: position 10,561 of record JAUMHA010405737.1, on the reverse strand, counting down.
AGACAGAAAAAAATCGTCTACATCAATTAAATGTTCTTTTACACGCCTTTCATTTTTTTCTTTCTTCCTTCCTTTCTCTGGAATTAACATGTACACATACTAAAGGAACAACATGACATAAAGTGGCTTTAATCAAACTAGTGAATGGATTATTGACAATGGCACCGTTTATTCTGTAACATTATGAAATAAGAATGGATTTCGTCTCTTATTCCTTAATAAATAATTGCAATTGTCTTTCTGTTATTTTTCCTCTCACTTTTTGGCCCGTGTTTGTGCCTATTTGAAAACAAAAGTTGTTATAATAATATAAATAAACATAGGATCTATTTTTATTTTGTCATGTGTCAATTTAAAGGTTCTTAATTTGTATCCGTATACTATGTAAATCTATCTTTTGCAATTTTAAAATAAATTACGTGGGCACTTCAATTATTTAAACTCACGATTAACACTTTATTTCTGATAAAAAAAAGTATTCTGCCTGCTTTATAACATTTCATTGTACTTGCATTGTAGAGTTTGCGGTCAAATTTTGAAATTTACCGCGTGACAGGAAAAGGAACGCCATAGAATGACATTGAAAATTGTGTAGCCTTGCATAATTAAACAAAAGCCGACGGTTGGAGTGAAATGACCCTTTAAAAGTTTGTTATACATGACAAGTTATATTTACAAACTTGGTGACAGATCGCGGCCGGTCCCCTCGGACCTACATTGATTACTCAGTGTACCAGAATGAACCGATTGAAAAATTAATCCAAATATGGAAATTTGTGTTTGAACACCAATGATGGTCCATCGCCATTTCATCAAATTTGCTTTTACTTTGTTTTCAATTCGAAAGCAGACGGCTTAATCGATTTTTCATAGCGTCCTTTCTGAAATTCCACCTGCTTCTGCTTCAGCGCGTGCTTGTCTATAGCCAGAAAGAAAGCGCGTGCGCTGTTTGAAACTGGCGCCGCATCTGCGTATCGGATATTTTGGAACTCTAGTGGTTTACTTGAACTTTGATTCCAATACTGTACCCAATAGGCGCGCGCTATGGGCCTGAAACAATACTGCGACAGACGACAAATTCCCGGGCTCGTCTGACTGCGTGACCTCGAACTATATTAGGATTATCAATCCAATAAAAATCAATTCTAACTGAGATTCCCTTGTAATTATTCCCTATTTGGGATATTAAAGGGTCAGCAACTGAGAATTAAAATCTGAAGCAGCAGACGATATGATTCATATTTCACTTTGTTTCGGAATGATTAACGAGAAAACAGCCATGTGCCATCTCCGTCTAAGTCCATTTTTTAAATGATATAGAATTCAAACATGCAAATAATTAAAGCTATGCACATTCTAGCCGAATGCCAGATTGCACTGAATATTCCATTCAGCACTTTGTAATCAAAGATTAAAGTTATGGTAATTTGAAATTCAAATTCTATAATATTTTACTGATTACGTAGTATCTTTACAATAAGAATTTGCCGCCATTTTCGTCTTGAAGCCTTATCATTAATAAAATCAGATATGTTTACAATAAAGCCCACTATTTTTGTAAATTCTAAAAGATCGTTCACTTTTTTTATGACAATTTTATTATAAATTTCTCCTTTTTCTTTTGTCAAAACACATTTCGAACACATGGTGCCATTAAGTTAACGGAGGTAACGGTTTAAACGCGCGCTTTACCGTTCATGAAAAACATCTGCTCGAATGGTTGAATGACCCGCTCTTTTTCCAATATAGTAACGCGTTGCTATATCGAACACTTTTATTTGCTCTCTTTTGAACTATCAGGCGTTTTTTCTAATTTGAGTAGATCCCAGACTCTGTAAACAGAGAACGAAAGGACATATCTTATTTTAATCAGAATGGAAAGACTGCTGAGTTTTTTGTTAGGTCTTAATTTACACGTAATTGCCTGGTACATTTATACGGATAACATACGTTTACACATGGTTTATAATAAAGCGTATTACAATTAATTATTGTCTGCAGTGAAAACATGTTTATCATGTAATTAATTTGGAAACATTATTCACTGAAGTCCCGCCAGTAATTGCCTGCCGCGAGTACATACATAATATAATTCATGTAATTTCGTTTCGGAGTTGCATCACGACACAACCTGCAGGCGCAAATTTGTTTGCATTCATTTATATTTCGCTATTTTTTTCTTCGTTATTACCTTGATTTGTTCACTTAACACTGCGCATAATTTATATGAGTTAAAGCCAGCAATAGTTTTTTTGCCTTTTATGTAAATTTCAAGATTCATAGTTTATTATCCGGTACGTTGATTCTGATAGAATTTCTACATGAAGGCCAAGCATAATAATAGTAGTACTAATAATAGAAGTGATCACTTTTTCATCTTATCTGATATTAGTACAAAGAAGCCGAACAGGACAGACACACGGACATATACACAACAGAGAGAGAAGCCTCGAAAGTTCCTTAAATCGACGTGAAAGGTTAATCAAATGCTTTCACTATTCGTCAAAATTGTGCAAATGTAAATCTAAATATTAACTTATCAAAGTTCAAAATAGTTACTCGATTTTTTTATTGTACTGAATAAACTCGCAAATAAGGGAACTGATACTATCAGCACTGTCCTAATAAAATTTACTGCAGGTGTCGGGTAAAATATTATTGCGGTTTTCTTAAGAAAAAAAGAAACAATGAGTGGATTTATGTGAGTGAGACGCACATTTTCTTTTACGTGTCGATTTGCTTAGCTAATACACTGTCACACAGGGGCAACATGTACCCTCGACACACCGAGATTATATACGACAAAGTGCAAAAAAGTAACGTACTTTGCCACATATTTAATAGACCCTGAATGATGATTTATTACTTTATTATTAATGTCATTCTAAGTTTGAATACTTGTACCCTCGGGTCATCTGTGATATATAATAATGTGCACAGATAAAATCACAACATGTTTTATGATTATTGATGGTGTTACTGTCGCGTGCTTAATGTCGACAAAAAGAGATAAAAACAACCACGTGGACCTCCCCTCCGGCAGATATAAAACCTGTACCATAACGTCCCTCTGTGGGCGGGTTTCGGATGCAAAAAGTACACATGCACGTTTTTGTTGTTGTTTCGTCGATCAAAAAGTAAGAATAGTTTGTAATCTACTGCGATAAGAAATGATTAGATACATTTGACTTTCAATTAGTCTTTGGCCTAAAAGATATCCATGCATTTGGCATATAAATGTTTTACGGAACAGAACGAAACGGCGTACATGTATTCAGTCCGACCAGACAATCAGACCGTCGTCGCAACTGCATTTTTCACTTTGTCGCTTAATGGCGTCACAATTTGGGTTCGAAGCCCCAAAGGCCTGGTCTCTTTAAGCCTAAACAGGCAGAAGGGTCTATTCCGGCTTCAATGCCTGCTTAGTGGTGTTGTGTGCTAAAGACATACGCTTGAAATGATGTAAAAAGTTTAAGATCATTTATAATTAGTTTTTAAATATTCTTTGTTAGTACATTCGTACAGGAAGATATTCGGTGAAGGAAAACTACCTTAAGTGCCTTGTTTTATATTTGCAATATAACTACTAAGTCCGTTCTTCTGTCTACATTATTCCAACGGTCATTTAGTTGAATCTATGCTTTTGGTAGCTATGCTATGCTATTGGTTATCCTCATTAAACAATCTCACGCTTTAAGCTGCCAGTACTGGTGTATCCCAACTTGCCACTTACAATAACCTGTATGAAAAAATGAACATCATTACTTTATGACACCTTTTATTATAATATGCTGCAATGCCATAACGATAGTGATGAAAGAGTATTTAAGTAACTTAGTCTACACGTGACATTAAGATTTAAAAAAAAACACTGGAACGAGCGGATACGCACGCGTGTTGTCCCGAAAAAAAATGAGAAACATGATAAAAATGAAGATAGCTCGCACGGCTTAATGACTGAAGCGAACTTTTTTATCACACTGTGCTATATTTTTCAATTGTGCATTATTTAATTGACAATTTGACAAACCTTGTTAAAATATATTTTATGGTTTTCCTATTTGAAACAAAATTAAAATGAATGGATGGCTTTTAAGATAATCATTTTAACAAAATATTTTTTTTAAATACAACCATAGTTAAATTAATGGTATTTAAATGACATGTGTTTTGTGAGGTTTGTAACTGCAGTTACATCAGGGCGCGAGATGATTTCGCGTCGTATGAATTACATAATTCTATCTGTTTCTTAAAACGGCGGTAAAATCAGAGCAGACAGTAGCGAGTGATAAATTTAATTTTTCTAGCAATTATTCTTCTAATCTTAGGACAAAATCAAATGATTCTATGCTTGACAGGAGCGTTCCGAGTATCTACTTTTTTCACAAGACCAATGTCCAGTTAATTATCTGCCTGACCATTTATATCCATTTGTCACAAGCCCGGAGCCCAGTGGATTGTCTGCCTGTCCGGATATACCAAGAATCCACTTGTCACAAGTCCGGAGTTTAGTCAATTCTCTGCCTGGCCGGAGCATACCGGGAATCCACTCCTAACAAGTCTGGATTTTGGTGTATTGTCTGTCTGACTGCAGCATATCGTGTATCCATTTGTCACAAGTCCTGAGCTCAGTGGCCGAATCTCTGCCTGACCTCAGCATACCGGGTATCCACTTGTCACAAGTCCGGAGTCCAGTGGAGTCTGTACCTGACCGGAGTATACCGGGTATCCACTTTCACAAGTCCAGAGTACAGTGGAGCATACCGGGTACCCAATTGTCACAAGTCCGTAGTCCAATGCAGCCTCTGTTTGACCGGATGGTACCGGGTATCCACTTGTCAAGTCCGGACACCAATGACTGTGTGACAAAACCGGGGTATACGACTCTGTCATGCAAACAACAAAAGATAATTGTCAAAATTGAAGAATGAACAGGTCAAGTTTAAAGAGTTAACTGGGAATGAGGATTTATAAGATGGTATGTAAGATCCCTGCTTGACTGACAAAATTCGCCAATTTGCTCTACAAAGGTTAACTGTTTTGGTATGTCATATACCATAAGGAACTATGTGGCAAAAATTTCGTCGCAAACTAGCCAATCATTACCATATATTAAAGAACCTTATTTTAATTAATGTTTTACAAATGACATAAATTTTAAATCAGAGAGCAAATATCTTATTTCTTTTATATTAATAAAAATGTGTCATAATAAATATGATAATTGTATTCATGAACGTGATTTATTGTTTGATATGGCCACCACATATTGTCGGTTAATCTTTTATTTTGTTAACTTCGATTTTTATCAGTCCTTATATGTCACTGTTAGAAATTTTCATAGATTGTCCTGATCAAAACTTTGCCTACTTTTGTTGCGTGCGATTGGTCAGAGAATATCACCTGCCGCCATTGTCACCACTCTAATAAAGAATTTTGTGTGAGGCCGTTTTCTTCACAAGCTGTGTCCATTGCATTATGACGGCGTGTTCTGGCAAAGTCCATTTTGGTAGATTCATTCATTCGTTCATTTATTTATTGATTCTTTTAGTCGCTCGGTCGGTCGTTCAGTCAAAACTTATCTGAATAGAAAAAGAATTAGGCAAAACAGTATCTGTTGTTGTGGTTGTTAAAATCTTTATTTATGAATCAGGCTTTGGCTTTTGTAAAATGTCGAAAGGAATATTCATGTATAACAATTAATTTCTCTTTATTATCGATAAGCAGACTGGTACAGCCAAATGCTTTCACATTCAAAACTCAAACATAAGTAAATTTCCAGACCTACAACGTATTCTAGTGAGAGACGAGCGATACTAGGGTGGACCATACATGGTGACATGGTCACAAAGTCCTCTTGTCCCGTTATGTTTCTGTGAGTGGTTCAAATAACGCAGTGAATGAGCCAATAGACCAATGGAACATTCTGTAATAAGTGCTTGATCAAATTGAATATTATGACAAACACTACATGATTACAATCGCGAGAAACTATCCTTGTCTACCATTTCACGCCATTATGAAAGAATAAAATGACAAGAAAATGTAATTCCCAGTTGATTACCCTTACTTAATCGGCATTTCTGCGGACTACGCATTACATTACACCGATAAGAGAGCGCCAGGAAACCATTGGAACGGGGAAAACAAACCTCTATAAACTGAAACCTTAAACGTGGAGCAATTCAGGAAATTATAACAGAAATTCTAGCAGTAATAAGCGAGTAATCAATACAAACCCATGCTATTAAATCTGCACTAGGTGAATAAAATTGCGATATTATACCGGCGAAAGTTTCAGTGGTAGGATAAACGGGTTTGATGATTGTCCTTTAAGTGGTATAATTAGACAATAGAATTCCGAGGACACTTTGAAGCATTTTCCAATCTGTTTTATGATCCAATATCATACAAAGACTTTGTCTTGAAAGAGGCTTTGTTCTAAATTAAAGTCATAAGGTTTCATAGTGGAAACATACTTGACAATTCTAGTCTTGTATTGACGAATGAAATAAAAATTCCAGTATAAAGCGATCTATAGACACCGTTATACTAAACTTGTCACTTGAACGGCATTTTATTTTAGAGAGAGAAACAGATAAAGATAAAGAAAGCAAACAGAAAGAAACCCGAGTGACTGGAATTGAATTCAATAAAATTCCATTAACAGCAATTACTCAACATTTTACTTGCGATGCTGCAAGCCCAGTCTGTCGTCACGGTTTTCTTTTGAAAACTTTAATGAGAGAAACAACATTTAAAGCATAAGAAAATATTTGCAACGACCGATGTCTGGATCAATCATAAATGGACCTGCACACTCGTGCAAATTGTCTTCTAGGTTATCAAACCGAAGTAATGCGTAATCATCCGATATTGTTAATCAAACGTTATTTACATTATGGACTTTTAATTACATGATGAAATAAGGTGGTCTTTGGAATTGACGGAATTTATTGTATTTTAATTGGACTTTTACTTAATAAATATATTCTACAACCGTTTTTATTCCACATGAACAAAACAACATCTTTAAAAATAAAATACTTAAACAAGTTTCTGTTTGCAAGTGCATACATGGCTTGCTCGCTAATACAGAACCATACATTCCACATTGCATTTGAATTACTTGTGTTGTATTTACTTGTATGGAACCCCTTTCCTCGTATGTATGTCGAGCTGTTTCATGTATCAAAAACTTTTTTGAGCTTGTAATAATGTAAATTGTCACTGTACAGGTGCACAACAGTTATTTCGACACGGGGATATGCACAGCTGAATGACTGTACCATTGAGTACACCTGTCCTCACAGTGATGTGGCAAGTGTTGTCGGCAATATGATAAATGACATTAAAGTCACGATGACAACTTAATTTTAAGTAAAAATATTCGTGTATGAATGTTAAGTTTTTTGTCACAAAAAACAACTCCCGAGGGTTTGAATAGAAACTGAGCGACACTAATAAGCCAGACAGTCATTGGTATACAAGATACAAGAATACACTTTCCTTGACATAAGTAATCGAATTTGTATTGGAACGAAATTTATACATTATTGTCGTAGAACCTTAACAAATTTACACCATAAAACATTCACCAATATTTGCTTGAGAGCGATAAAATACTTCAATCTTTTAAATTAAAACAACAATTTTTCACCATTTGCAGAGTTCCGCGTGTACATGCTGTTTCAGCACCGTACACGTCGCTTTCAGCACCGTCCCCGTTTCAGTACCGTACATACAAAGTGGCTTCGCTACTACCGCTGTGGCTTGACATGTCTTATTATTCATAGCAATGCATTTATTTTTGCATTTAGTTTTAGGTGACGATGAATAGAGGCAAAATATGTGCAAAAACTTGTACTGAATTTATCCGATGCAACCATTAATGCGTTTCTGATGAGCGTCCTATTTTATGCTAACTAACAATAGCCCTAGGACAGACGATAATTAAAAACAATGTAACAGCATGTTCAGCCATAATATAGTACCGTTCCTGGAGTTACTTGCAGATGTCGCGACACAACTGTTTGCTTTTTGCAATGAAAATCGATTTCTTTGTTTAATTTTTTCGTCTTTCTCATATCTGCCAATTTTCAATAAGTGTCCTTTAACTCTATAGAAATGTAAAATTTAAGAGACATTGAGGGATCGATAAGGTACAGAACCAAAGCGCGAGACAACGCAATAGCACGTGCACCTTGATTGAATCATAGACCAGCGTCGCGTGCGCGTCTCTGGGAAGTCAGGTCACACCAAAATTCTAATAAATAATTAATAAGGAAAGCAAATTTTTCCCACGAGAAATGTATGAAAATTTGCTCGCGTGTCAGACGCTGATATTATCTCCTTGGCCTGGGTGAGTTCTTTCTGGTAGTCGTTCTAGATTTAATTCTTCAGGAATATTTGCCCATTTTCACATGTCGTATGTTTCATTCCCCATCTGCTTACGCATAGCGAACGCAGTAAGTTGGGTAATAGACTTTTTTAATAAAGTATACAACATTTCAACCTCAAAACAACATTTGATTTATGAACTGCAGGACATTTTTTACGCACTCATTTTCTATCATAAATTATTTGGAATTTTTCTTATCGAGAGAAAAAACGTATCATCAACGACAGAAGAAGAATAACTTTTAATTAGAATTACAGACATCGTTCACCGTACTTTTATGGCAGTTAATAGTGCGAACTGCTGCTGCACCGGGCGTCGAAGCAACTGCGTTGTAATGAATACGGCCAAAGCGCGTGTCATATCTCAATATTTTATCATTGTTTCGAATAATAACGTACACTGGAACTGGCAGGTGAAAATGAAACATTCCCCTGGATACCGATATAAATGCCATTGTCATGTAATGCAACATAGCCAGAGGCCACTACTTTCCAAAACAATGGTTTGAAAAAAGGCACTCAACCGTATACAATAGGCCCTAACTACTGCAATAGATCTACTTGAACAACTTATACCCGATGTTTTGGAGCATGAAAAATACAATTACTATATAGAGAAATAGGAAAAAGTTTCAAAAAATCAACAGAAAATTTACAAAAACCCATAGATCTATGCACGATATACAAATGTACTTAGACAATCACAAACGATGAACATTAGAGCTGCACATTTTTTTCTTCTGTCAAATTTACCTGAGCATTTAAATTTTAGAACAGTTTTAAACAGTAGCAGAATATTTATCTTTGTTTAATTTCATTAATTCCTAAATCCTCTATCTTGGCGAGAGCGCAGGTGCAAGAAGCAAGGTAACATCATCCGGGGCTTCATTGTAACCAGGCACGTGTAAAAGATCACACGGTGTCATAGTAAACAAAGTAGTATCCAATGGGAATAGCTACAGCGGCCGTAAATTCGTAACCGCTTTATCAGGATCAAACGAATTGAAATGAGATTATTATTTTCCGAACAATTGGTTTGGAAATTCATTTTAATGTATAGGGTGTTTGATTACTCCAACATCTATCAATAATTTTGGGACAGACATTATGTGCGCGTTCAAAGCGCGTGCCATATGGGACCCGCTACCTTGGTACTAGTTTCGGTAAATGTATTGAACAGTGAACACATGTTAAATAATGATAGTGATTTTGTGAAAGTTAATAGTGATTTTTGATAGCGCATCGATTGATCCTTTCATTCCGAAACAGTTGGCAACAAAGACAAACAGTGATGGGTGTGGAATTAAAATAACATTGAATAAACTCAACGGGTTTCAAAGAGCTATTACACGTTTCTTTTATTCAAAACAGATCTAGATATATAGCAGGGTTTCGAGCTTCGGCTTTTTCTAGATCAAGCTCGATGTTTTTCTCACTATTTTCACTTAAAATGTCTTAGATGACACTCGAAATTCCTCCTACTTAGCCTACACCGATGTAAAGTTTTTAATTATACACACTAAATTTTAAGTTATTTCAATGGTCTACGTTTTCAATGGTATTAATTTGTAATTTAATATTTATATTAAACCTGTAACTTTTAGCGTGGCTACAAACACCATCAACACTAATATTGATACCACTGAAGACAAGTAATAGAAATAGTATAACATTCTTTAAAAACTCAACATTTCCTGTTCGTGCTTTCTATACTATAGTATACCTTTAGATGAGTATTTTCATTATTACAAAAAAAAACAGAACAATAAGCATAAATTAATTATCGAATATTATGGAAGATGTCTACTAGCTGCAAACACTGCACTCAACCGTTTGAGATATTGATAAATATAAAATAAAGTTGATACGCACCCTGCTTGACCCTCAACGTGCATTCAAATCAAGGTGTTAAGACATTGCCAAATACGATATTGCATAATACAGCGTTAAAGTTTACATCATTTGTTACATGATTTATTTACGCTTCAACTTTTTAAAAAATCGCCTCTTATCTTCTTAAAGTTGCTTGCTCTCAGTTGCTGTTGAAAAAAATGTTTTGTTTTTTTTTCAATTCACATACTTATACTAAAGGCTAGAATCAAAATATAAGCAAAAATCTAGGTAGGAATTTACAGAAATTGATTGAAAATGTCGGTTACAC
>JAUMHA010405704.1:0-10996 GCA_032359765.1 Saxidomus gigantea | reverse complement strand
GCCATAATTCAAATAAAATCCTTGACAGAGTTACCTTCTCCTGCCCATGTTTGGGGATCATGATGGTAAACAAGTATATGGACTGGTACGAAAAACGTAAGGGACCTTTAACTGTCTATTCAATTTGCCCTACCTGCGTCTATGTCTTAAAAGCTGCTCGCTGTCAGATTTAGGTATTAAAAAACACTTGCACATGCATTTGTATCCATGCACTATGCCTTTGTATCCAAGAGTTTTGTTTTGCACAAGCCTTTGTATCCAAGAGTTTTGTTTTGAACAAGCCTTTGTATCCATGAGTTTTGTTTTGCACAAGCCTTTGTATCCATGAGTTTTGTTTTGCACAAGCCTTTGTATCCATGAGTTTTGTTTTGCACGTGCCTTTGTACCCATGAGTTTTGTTTTGCACAAGCCTTTGTATCCATGAGTTTTGTTTTGGACATGCCTTTGTATCCATGAGTTTTGTTTTGCACATTCCTTTGTATCCAAGTACTTTTTCTGACTTTGGTTTTTTTTCTGTATTAAATATTGATAATAGAAACCAACTTACGAAAATAGTCTCATTTCCCCCTGCCCTGAAGTTTCATGTTCTTTTTTCAGTCTACTAGGTCTACTGATGGTGAAATGTAAAAGGTAAAGATCTGAGAAAATAAGATCGTTTTCTGGTAGTAAGGTTCTAAAATCAATGTTTAAACAGCTCTTACGGATTCCGTGTGTTACAGGCACAATTATGCGTCGAAACGTCTGTTACCTGGGTTTTTCTCTGTATAACTATGCAGACCCTAGAACAGAGATAATTTTCAGCTTTTCTCAAATTGTAAGGGGTAGAGGTGCTAACAACATCTGAAAATATTTGAGTCAGATCCTCGGAGGCCTCCCAGTGATGTAATTTGAATGTTACTGTCAATTGTTGACATTTAACATTCAAAATACATCATTTCGAATCGTCATTACATGGAATTATATGCCGGCAATTAAATAATTATAGATAATAAATATTTAAGATATATAAATAGCATTCGGTACACCATCCGACCACCAGAAATGCTGTCGTCCTTGAGTTAAAATGTTGTCCACGGTGACAAGAATGAAATTTATTGTACATTTTCTATATATTTCAAATTATTGTCGACTATGAGCAAGAGGGCCAAGATGTCCCTATATCGCTCACCTGGCTACCATTAGCTATAATATAAGGGCAACAGAATGAATGGATAGTACACTTAGCACTCAAACCAAAAAGTAGGTAAAAAAGACGAGGCCAATTTTGACTTGGGAGGCAAAGTTGGACGATGCTACATAACAATTATCTACGCTCCATACAGCATGGTATTGGACAAGAAGTATTTCTTACGTAAGTGTATAAATAAAACAAGTGATCCCTGGGACGGGGCAAATTTTGACCACAGGTGCATAATTTTGACAATCTTCGTAGAAGATCACTAGGTGATGCTTCGTACAGTTACTAAATAGCTAAGCTCTATGCTTTCTGATATTAAACAAGACGATTATTTAAAAATTAACTTATACAAGTCTAAAAAAACAAGTGAAACATGGGGCGGGGCAACATATGACCCCAGGAGCATGCTTTGGGCAAATTTCACAGAGGACCATCACACAATGCTACACACCACATATCTAAGATCTAGACCTTATAGTTTCTGACAAGTTTTTCTATATATTTCTATGTAAAACATTTGTATGTACGCTATGTAATATGTATGTACGCAAAAACGACTATAATAACGCCTTAACGAAACTATGATAGTTTCTGAAATTTACATACTAAATTTGTCCATATTTCACGGGTGCCCCCGCTTAGGCGTTTAAAAAGTCAATAAAGTTTAATTAAAATACAATTATGCACTTTAATGCAGATGAATTTCAAGGTTGGACCATTTTCTTGTAGAAAACACACCATCTTGTTAAAATGCCAGAGCAACTCACCTTCAGTACATGCACATTTTCACAGGTTAGCTAAGAAGTAATGAGGCACAAACTATGTATAGATTGTAACTGATATCACACTTCACCTGTATTTTATGATACAAAAGCTATATGCTTAACCTAAATTAAATCGTTGAACCTTTCAAAGGTTTTTGAATAATCGGAAACCACCACTTTGTGGAAATTCATGTGAAACATGGACCATAACTAATGCAACAATTTGTCGAGTGTGACAAAAATCGAATTTAACCTGTACTTTATTATAATAAATCTACATACAGTACAAAATAGGTTCAACTATAAAATCCAAAGTATTCCAAATGTTCATTAAACAGGAAGTACTCATTACACATCCACTACCTTAAATCTATGCAATCTTTCAAAGATAGGAAAACGATTGTCGAAAAGGGGCCATAACTCATGTTATAATTCGTGGATTATAACCGAATTCGAACTTGACCTGTTTTGTTGTAATAAATCTACAGCTTTAATCTGAATTTCATCAATGCAGCCTTTCAAAAGTTATTGATTGGAAACCATCATTTACACGGACAGGATGACGGACAGACGCACGCACACTGATAACACTTAATGCCCTTCCACCATTCTTCGAATGGCGGGGGCGCATAGAAAATTAAGATAAACTATAACATGATTACTACTTTATTTGAAAAAGCAGAATAACGACTATGCACAAATTTACAGTTTTTACAAACTATGAATTCACTGAACACTTTATGATGCGAAGCTGCGCAGTACGCAAATAAAATAATACACATATTTCAAAACAAACAGTCAATTACCTATTGCACAAAATATACATAAATATTCAAATACTGTAAACACTTTTTAATGCTCGTTTTCATTAGTCCCGACATTACTATCGTTTCTTGTTCATACATGTAAATACACAATCAAAATAGCACATTATCGACAATGATCATCAGCATCTATGAGAAGACGTGGCATTTATTACACTAGACATAGAAGAGGAATAGAAGGAATATGCTATGCATAGTATCCATGATCCAAATGTTGATCCGTAATGAAATTCAAAAGAAAGAAAATCATGAAATATTATGTTTACATTTCACGAAAAACTAGTTTCAAGTAATATATTTTTAGTGTCGTAAGGTTTTTTTTCTACTGTTTAATCCATTGTCCACTTTTGACTCGATAACCCTGTCGAAATCAAAACAAGATATCATCAATTGACATCAAAAGAAACATCATTTCATTTTTTTCATGACGACTTTAATGAATGACGACTGCTGCTAGAGTGAAAACAGGCTGTGTCCTTTAGAACCTCTAGACAGATTACAAGTGACCCTGTATATTTGCGTAGCAAGATTTGATTAAAACCATGTTTCATAAAGAACTGATGAAATCTAAACACTGTTTCCCCTTTTTGATGCCATAGCCACGTCCGGTCCCAGATAACAAACAAATTTTGACCTTAACCACTACGTCATCAATACCAACATAATGACAATAAAATCATGCAGATCTGTTACAATTACAAAGCTGTCACATTTATTTCTACTTGTAGTTCTTCTGTTTTACCTAGACTAAACAGGTTCAACAGTCTGAAAAAAACTGAAAATGATCCAATCAAAAATGTGACATAGTGGCCTCTTGAGAGTTAACCGAGATAAGGTCCAGAGACTAAGTTAACGCTGAAGAATTAATAGTGATCACGCTAGTCAGTTCAGATAAGCAAAAACCCTTTTAACTTCAAACACATTTGTCGTAAATACTCCGAATAACAATTGGCAAACTTACATTACTATTATGGTTATAATAGCTGCCTTTACAAGAGAACAATATATACTGTCATACATAATCAAAACTACTTTCTCTGTCAGTCTTTTTTAACTCCAAATTTACATTCTTTAAAATGAAGTCTGAAGGAAAATGTACCCCATTTCAATAAAAAAAAATGAAAACGATTCTTGGAAAATAATTTTCCTATTTTTTATAAATAAATGAAAGATATCTATATCAGGAAATTATGTTTAAAAAATAAATAGAATATAAGCTGCGACAGTAAACACCCTGAACAAAAGCAAAAAAGATTTTAATGCTTGACAGTCATTCAACAATTGGACTTGTCATTGAATTTGATTATACCTAGACTGTTCCACTTTTAGTTGAAAGTGGACAAAACTTCATCGACGGCATTTGATATCTTACTATGGCAACAGCCTGAAATTTTCAAAAGTAAAATGCCGTCTTAGAAGATGAAATACATGACATAAAAATGTTGACCAAAAACTACTCCTATGAAACAGTACAGAAAAACTTGTGCTATTTCTGACCAAATCGAAACATCAAATATGCCTTCAAGACTGTTTTAATTTTTCCTTATTATTTCTACCAAAGCAAGTCGTTATTTACAGCAACTTGATTTACAAAGTATTACACGGTTTGGACAAAAATTAAATTTCTTTCCTTTTTGAAGATGCAGTGATGCCAAATGGCAAATTTGGTGAGTTTCCAACTACAGGTTCATGAGAAAATGCTGGTTTAAATATTTTATTTTTTTTAGTTTTAGATGACTCTGTGTGCTGTGGACTGGTGTTTTTTCCCTGTTTTGAAAGTCACTATGAACTTAACCTTTAACCTACTGATCCAAAAACAATAGGGATAATCTACGTGTTTTGAGACCAATCATCATATGAAGCCTGTGGGTCATATGATTATCAAGTTATTGCGCAGAAACCGTTTCCCATTATATTTTCTGTAATAATAGTCAATAGGGGCGGAACATAATTTCTCCATGGCAAAATAAGAAAAATAGCTTAAATGTCAACACTAAATGTACACATATAATACTTATACATATTGTTTTGGTTTACACTTAATTAGACATTCCAACGCAAAACGGATACATTTATGAATCTTACTAGTAAACTGTTCTAGTTAATACAAACGCCATATCATAGTAATGTGTTTTGATTTCCGGTTTTGTAGGCTACAAAATATAAGTCATGGTGCATTTTGCCAACAAAGTAAAGCAAAGGTCCAAGTCATTATTACAAACCATAAATGAGACAGTTAAAGAAAAATATATATGGCACGACATGCATACGTTTCCACGTATGCAAAGAAACAACATAAACAGGAATACCGTTAGAAACGATGGGTGTTCCCCTAAGTAAATACTTCAAATCAAAAATAAAATTGTAAGAAAACAAAGACATAAAAAACAAAATAGTTCCTGTGCGAAAGAATATGACAGTTTAACAAGGAGTTGTGGTTTATCACAAGGCTCTTACCTTAAAAGTATCTGAATAACTGCCCTTCAGCACTCTACGCTATGCTGAGGACAAGAAAATATGACAGAGGGCAATAATTGAAAAATTAAATTCGTCTACCATTGTGTTAAATACAAACTACATCCTTTAGTTTCACTGCAAACATTTATCTTATGATAGTTACGTTTCCGATGAAAAAGTGCATGAGCTCCAACTAGTGATTGCTGAAAAATAGTCCGGTACAGAAATGTGAAATATTACTATTTGTATTTTGCATAGATCAAAGGGCCACCAATTTATTAAATGATCTGATAATCAAAAAGCGCAGACAGTATAGTATTGGTAGTAAAGCATCTCCTGAATTCTGCTTGAATTCCATTCAACGGTCACATGGAACAGAATTTGAAATAAACGAATAGATATACGAAGCAACAGCTATATGATTTTCCTTTTAAATTACATAACAATTTAAGTATGATACAAAACCTTTCACGATATCACTTTCAATGAACGTAACGTGCAAAAATAATGTGTGTATTTATAATCAATCAGAAACACACATTTTTTATCTACATTATGACGAAATCTGCACTGTTTCATGGTTTCGATACGACCATCACGAATACAAGCTGTTGTTTGATGTTTGTCCAATGGTTCTTACGCATTCTTACCCTCTTTACCTCGAGAGCTTCTAAAAGTTGCTGCGATAAATACTTCATAATCTATACAATGTAAACAAATAGTTACGCAAATTGCTACTTTGTTTGATGCTGAAAACCCACAACATATCACTCAAAATTAAATTTGAAGAAATTAAAGTTGGTTATCTCTTCCCGAATAACTATTACAAACGCAGGATTACGTATACCTTAGTTTACATTATTAATAGGTACAACATAATTATACACTTTACATTAATGTATCATCAGGAGCTTCCAATGTCCAAAGTCACACAGACAAATGCAAACGTTCCAGACACTGCTTTCACAGAATTGTCAATGGACAAATTTGCATTGCAAAGGCAGACAAATCGACACAGAAAGTGTATAGGTGCATGGTTCCCTTTACAAAAAGGCTATGAAATTTAAATGAACAAAATACATATAATAAAATTCTAATGGAAAAAGTCGCATAAAAACAGAATTGCTTAAAGTTTTTTCTGAACTCCTCAAAATTTCTGTACGCAATTTCCTCACTTTAAAAAATCATTAATAAAGCAGAGAATTGGGTACTATTAATAACACGTATTTGAAACATTATCAAATCATTATTTGTCCGAGTGTGATAGCTAAGATTTAGTAAAACTACAACAAGCACAGCAAGTTGATTTGCAAGCTTGTAATAAGTACCTCTACCATGTGCGAAAGTAGGCTTCCACAACCAAACCGATATCTAATATGAAAAGTGCAAGTAAAAATGTATATAGTAGAAGGCTTGTAAGTATGTAAATATCTACACCATACAAAAGCATGCAGAATTATGACAGAGATTCATGGGGAAACATACCGACTGAAAGGGAAAAACTGTGACAGAGATTTAAGGGGAAACATACCGACTGAAAGGGAGAAACTGTCTTCCTAAAAGAATGCTTTTTAACAAAAGTCAACAAAATGCAAATTCATCATCTCATATTTGAGTAATAGATAGAGTCTTACTTTGTATTTTGTAATGAGTTAAACAATGACATAAAAGCTATTACTAATATTGACAAATGCCGCTATTTTCTGTCTCTGTAAGTCCGACAAGAAAGAACCAAAGTGCGACCAGTTACAAAACGAAATAACAGATCTTATCTCCGTACAAAGTGTAAATTCATTAAACATTTTAAGAACAAGTAATTGACAGGAAAAAAAAGTTTCACAGATTGATAATCTAAAAATGCATTTGAAACAAGTTTTTTTTTTCTAGAATTCTACTTTGTTGAAATGAAATCCTATGCCAGCAACAATTGAAATCAACTGAACAGTAAAGAAGATACGATTGAGCCATAAAATGAACTTCGGCACTGAAATGTGACATTGGCCGTTGAGAAGATAACCTGAGGGCTGTTTGTAGGGCACACCTACCCGTGGTTATTTGTAACTCTGTAAAGTTTGATTTAATCCCTTAACAGTAACAGTTCCCGCCAAAACACGATCTGAATAGAGGATTTAACAGATGAACATGGCAGACGATACAATTATAAAAAGAGGCATAAAAACTGAGATTCTTCGGTATTAGGAACATGTAAAGGTCAAATGCATGGGTTGAAAACACAAAGAAAAGAGAAACTGTCGACTATTAAGTTACACATATATCATGCAACAATACACCCAATATCAGACTGAAGACCATGTTATTTTCTACAAGAACATTGCAAGAGGTCCAGTGTTTTATATCAAACTGCTATTCAGTTATTGGTTAAATTGTATGTTTATTCTACGGGTCAGTATTCCGTTTCCTTGGTTGCGTTTGGACTTTGGAATTAGCCTATAAATAATTATCACAGTTCTTTTTCAGTATGACTTGGCAACTAAATAAGCGATACTACCAAACCTTTGAGAAACAAAAACATGTTTACAACAGTTTGCTGAAGAAAATGGACTAAAAGTACGGATAGACTAATACAGAAAATTTAAGAAACTGGAAGACAGCCTGAAAATTTTACAAAACGTCAAACATATAACATTTCACTTGGATAGACCAGCATATAAAAAGCTATATATTTAAAGCTGATCTTTAACTGTTTCCGGTATAAAAAAAAAATCTTCAAAATAATATATTAAAACATAAAATGTAGATGTTATGGCTGGAATCAACAACCAAAGTAAAAATCTAGGTAGCATTTTGAAAAAATCTTTGAAGATGTTGGTGAGCTTGGTTTGATGGTGCCACAACATGTTATGTTAAAGCTGCTCGCTCTCAGTTGCTGTTGAAATTTTTTTTTTTTTTTAATTTACATGATAATACCCAATTTTTTTTTTAATTTACATGATTATACCTAAATATAAAACTAAAGGCTAGAATCATATTACAAGCAAAAATCTAGGTAGGAATTTGCAGAAATTGATTGAATATGTCGGTTACACAGTACTGCTACACGATATGTTCATATTGAAATTTCAAAAGTGTTTGCAACGCTTTTGAATTTGGTCGTGTATTTCTTTTTAATTTATAGATATACGTGACAGGAATTTATACTGGAGCCTTTTAATATGACGATATGTTCTAAAATACGTTATTTACATACAGTTTGAAGAACTTTATTTTCTAACCAAAATCTTAGAGCGAGCAGCTATAACATTTGAATTCCAAAAGCATTTGTAACAATTTATAAAAATTTGGTAGTGTATTATTTAAAAACTACAGAAATTTTTTAAGAGAATTTATACTGCAACCATTTCTTTTTGATGATTCGTTTATAAATATGTTCATTTCATACAGTTCGAAGAACTTCGTTTTTTTTCAACAATAATGGAGATTGAGCAGCTTTAAACTACAAAATTTATTTCATGTACTGTAAATTAGGTAATTCTCATTATGTTAAAACTTTGTGAAATTGCTGTATGAATTCAGTATTTAGGAATAATCTGTCTTCAAATTTAGCTTATTTTATAATTGTGGGTGGCGCAGGTCCACAGTGCCATTTCCTGCCGGAACACTGGAAATTTCATAAACACTTTTCAGCCTTTCCGAACCATTTAAAGATGAACTGGTAAGAAACAAAAAGTTAGTCTCACATGTATCTGTGTTACACACCTAGCACGCTATAGAACCAAGGGGTCTATCCATAACTAGACCCATCATTAACTGTTATTAATACCCCGCAAAGCTGCTTTGTCAACTGAGGAAGTTATAAGTAACAGAACACCTTGTAAAAAAACTAAAACAAAGTAATGGTTCATAGCAATATCTCTGTAATTAGTCAATATATAGTTATGGTTCTTGTGCACTGCACGTTCTTTCATTGTGCTTGACTATTGTATGAAGTTGTGTTGAATTCCAAGCAGTAGATGTCAAGTTATGCTCTGAATAAAGAAAGTGCAACGGACTGACCGACCAAAGGGTGACTCCAGTATACCCCTTCCCCCCCCTAAAATTTGTTTAGGGAGCATAAACAGAGCTAGTGTCTGGTATGCATATCTGTCTTGAAGGACCACAATGGAAATACGAGCTTGCTCTTTACGATTTATACTTGGTATTGATACCAAAAAAAAAAAAAATTCTTGCCAAAAATTATGAAACTAAATAAACCTTGTGAACAAAACTGAATTTACATTACAATGGTTTAATTCCGCAACCTAGGGATACAGATGCTAAAATGCTATATGATGACTGGATGATCACGCCCGTGACTGGTTCCCTTCCTCTCATGCTTTTGTTTTCACTGCATACATGAAAGAAAAGAAAAGAAAGCAAAATGAAGCGAAAGCATGAACATAAAACTAAAGAGATCAAAAGGGCGAAAATGAATTAAAGCAGAAAACCGTGCATGGACTCACATGAACATACTACCACTACAATATACATGTAGAGGGTAAAAGATTAAAGATATATCACTCATCACAGTTAGCAATAAAAAGCATGTGCAAAATAATAAGTGCAAGAGAAAGGCGTACCTAAAATGCAGAGACATGAAACGGTGCATGAAACTCTAACATAGTTAGGTCTGGCAAGAGTTAGTTTTCTTTTGCTCACATGTTTAAAGATTCTACAGTTGTGTAACTGTTAGTAGTAATTACAATCAAGCAGGAAGCTGTCAATAATGTATCTAGATCAACTGTATTTATAATACAACTATAAACACGTATATTAGGCAACCACTTGTTATACTAGGGGCCACAACTGCTGCATCCCAACTGTAACATAGCTCTTAAAACTGCTCGCTCTCAGTTAGTTGAAAAAAAAAGAAAAGAAAAAGACATTCTTATTCATTAATATAAAACAAAAGCCTAAATTAAAAAAATATGCAAAAATCAAGGTAGGAATTTGCAGAAATCGATTGAAAAGGTCGGTTTCACGGCACCGCTTCACTATAATGTTCGTACTGAATTTGGTAGCATATTTTTTTTAATTTAGAGATATACGTGACATGAATTTATACTGGAGCCTTTTTATATGACCATATATTCTAAAATATGGTATTTACATACAGTTTGAAGAACTTCATTTTTTTACCAAAATCTGAGAGCGAGCAGCTTTAAAGTAATAGATAGAGCACTGTTTGTAAGGATAATAACAATATTTATTTGGAGTAAGTGATGTAATTATTCAGTACTCTATTTTGTATTATGGCATAATTACTCTGTTGCACCTCTGGAACTGTTCTCTACTGTAAATATCCCCGTTTACAGCTTTTTCCCCACACAGCGCTAATTACCTCTAGTGTTTTCCAAAAGATGTATGCACTAGTCATATTACAAGTATAGATTTAACACAAATGAAGCTTTAAGTTTATAAAAATAAACAAGATTTGAAACTTTTTTGCCTTAACTCCCAACTTTGACCGACTTTTTGTGATTCTATATCATGACAGAGCAGTCTGTATTTTCAAAGCTTTGCAGGATTATATCAAGAACTATGTAGGACTTGTAAAGCCTTTATGTAGGACTTGTAAAGCCTTTATGTAGGACTTGTAAAGCCTTTATGTAGGACTTGTAAAACCTTTATGTAGGACTTGTAAAACCTTTATGTAGGACTTGTAAAACCTTTATGTAGGACTTGTAAAGCCTTTATGTAGGACTTGTAAAACCTTTATGTAGGACTTGTAAAACCTTTATGTAGGACTTGTAAAGCCTTTATGTAGGACTTGTAAA
>JAUMHA010405671.1:0-10998 GCA_032359765.1 Saxidomus gigantea | reverse complement strand
TCCTACCAGTGTCTTCAGGAGAAAGGGCAAGCTATGCGGTGACTGTTTTTCTCTCGTTGGCCGTGTTTATGACTATCATCGCCGGTGAATTGCCCAAGAACTCTGAGAAGCTGTTCTTGCTTTCCGTGTACCTGATGTTAATGAGCAGTTTAAGTACAATGATCGTCACGTTGAGTATTTTGGAAGTGAGACTAGCAGCTCGAGATGAAAGTTCGCAACCGGTCAATCAATTTTACTTGATATTTACGAAGATACGGGACTTTCTTACATGTATGAACTGTAAGAGGTCAGTACGTCCAGCTAATGATTCGTTGTCGAAAGCAAGCCTACGATCTTCTACAAATGACCATGCAGAAGTCACCTGGGAGGAATGTGTTGATTCTATGGATTTTGTTTTCTTTTGGTTTTCGTTGTTATATACCTTCGTGTGCACGTTGGCCCTCGGAGTAGTGGCTGTTCATGTTGGATAATGGACGTATACAATTATTACGTTATTGGCGGATCAAAACAAACTATCGGAATATCATAGTTGTGAACCAAGTGTTGGAAACAGTATTGATGTTTTCTATGTCAATTGTTCGCCTTCACATTTTATTTAAATTCGACTTCTACAGTTTTCTACGAACGCCAGCCATATGTTTCATTGTGCAAAATACATGGTAATACACTTGCCTGAACGTTAAACCATTACCAAGGGAAAAGATATCGATCATATTGAGCTAAAATATATACATAAAATATAAACAATGTAATAAGTTCCGACACCTAGGCTGTGACACCCCTGACAGTCAGAGTAAATCGCCGATGTCCTAACATCGCTGTCGTGGATTTCGAATGCTGACAGCGGCATTTGACCGCGATCTCCATAAGCCTTATTTCGGTGCGATTACTAATTAGAACACTTGGAAGCAGTAATCTCGGTGCGATTACTAATAAGAACACTTGGAAGCAGTAATCTCGGTTCGATTACTAATAAGAACAATTGGAAGCAGTAATCTCGGTGCGATTACTAATTAGAACACTTGGAAGCAGTAATCTCGGTTCGATTACTAATTAGAACACTTGGAAGCAGTAATCGAGAGTAAGTTATATACATTGCAAGAAAAGTTATATCTACACAGAGAAATTCAACGATACAGTATCTTCAGAGGACCTCAAGTTCCCAACCCTCGGCATCCTCTTGAAGTTTATCTCATCAATTATTGATATTAAAATGATTGATATGATTTGTTTTTAATGAATATATCAATTGTTCAGTTGTCATGGAGACATTTTTTGTAACTATGTTGGTTTTATATTATGGACATGGAATGTGAGTTTTCAGTTAGAACGTTTCTTGTTATAACCGAGTTACGTCTGACTCATTTGACAACAGCAAATTATACGTGATAATCAGTTGTGTTTCCTGTAAGAAGGGTGTACAGAAAATGTGGAGACTTTTGTTCAAACTCGCATGTCGTTAATAATAATAATAATGATGATAAATTCTTTATTTTGAGAAGGTAACATAGTATGACATTTATACAGACATTCCATATTGCATCATATTTTAATATGGCCTTCCATATATAATAAGATGGGAAAAATAAAATAAAATAAAAAATCACATTTCGACAAATTTTAAAAGATCGAAGACTTGGTAGATTTCGGATCTGTAAAGGATTATCATTCCAAACATTTTTACTACTAGATCTAAAACTATTCTTTAAGTAGTTTGTTCGACATATCTTCCTTTGAAGATGGTTTCCAGAGGCTGAACGTAAGTTATAAATATGATTATTAGAAAAATTCAAAAGATCAGATATATACCTTGGGGCTAAATTGTTTTGAGATTTATACACAAGTAAAGCAGTATGAAAATTACATCTCTGTGGAAAAGAAAGCCACTGGAGTTCTTTGGATATTTGTAGAGACTTAGTTTGTAAGTGTCTGTTTAAAATAATTCTTGCTGTTCTTTTCTGGCTCTTAATTATCGTTTGTGTGCATGTTTACCATGTCCCCATACCGTACAGCAGTAACCGAATGTAGGTAATATATAAGCATTATAGAATATACGTTTCATATCCTGCGACAACTAATAACTAATTCTTTTTTAGCAGTGCAATTTTAGACGTTACTTTAGCTAATTGGTATTTCCATGAAAGAGTGTTATCTAGTATATAAACTCCTAATAGTTTTTTAACAGTTGCATTTTCAATCTGTACATTATTTACTTGCAATAGAAGTTCTTACTTGTCACTCAATTTGTAAGTAGTTGCTAAAATCATGCATTTGGTTTTAGCTGGATGAAGTGCCATATTTTTTAAAACACACCAATTATTTATTGACGAAAGACGATTTTGAAGTTGGGGATATATCACTTAACCTTTTAAGTTTGGTGGTAAAATTACAAGCCTCGGTTATGCAAAAGTAATGCATTACTTAGTTCGACAAAAGAAATCAATATTTTTGCGCTGTCCCTCTTAGAACTGAAACTGACCTAATAATTTCATTATCGGTAATGTTACCGAAACTTACGTTTCTTAAATGTTAATGTACTGAAGGAAACAGTGCAATATCTGAGGATTTTTCATCAATAAACAAACGCCCAAAGGCTATCAAGACTGATACAGTTCTCTGGTTTGGACGGAGTTTACAACAATTGTGTCGCTTTCGCTATGAATCGATGGTTGAAGAAAGATTTAACAAAACGACTTCAGGGTCTTAAATAAAGAAATAATAAATGTATCCCGGTATTTTATCGTTGATGAAAACACTGTCGGGATACGTAGTAATTAAATCACGAGTGCGTAGCAGTGGGCTTGTTTAATTTTTCGTTTCCGAACGACTTACTGTATTTCATTCAACGATAAAATACTTCGAGGCATATATTATTTCGATTCTAACACGAAATTGTCTTTGAAAAATACCCCCGCACTTTTTTCAATTTAACTTTTAAACATGGAATGCGATTGGAGGCGTGCGTCATTTACTGTATGTGTGTTCCTTGTGGAAAACGTGATGTATTTTATCGTAAAATAATGTACAGATTCTCTTCCTCTAATTCGACGCCGCCAGGAGGCGGCGTCGAGTATTTGGTATGCAAAAAAAGATTGATACATGGACGCGAGTCTATGAGTAGCTTCGTCACGTGTAGGACATGCATGAAATACTCCAAGATTTAAAATCAATAATTTATGTAAGTAACTTTTGTTTATGAAAAATCGTATTTCTCTTTTTCGTAAGGCAACTAAATACGATTCGTTAGCGATAAAGGAAATTAATTTTAAGCGAATAAAAACTAGTACAAAATAATATTTAAATGCAGATTTTTAGAAAAAATATTGTTTTGACAGTCGATATATATGTTGTGTTTCTTTTCTTTTCAGAATCGGTGAAACAAACGCGAAAATTTGTTGTTGTTTTTATGTAATATAATGCATATATCTTAGATTTTCACTGTTCATTCGCATAATGTCAATGACAAAATTAAGATAAACATCACTACACTAACTAATTGACTAACTAAGTCTAACGGGAACAATTTACTCGTCTGTGTCAGTCGCCTCTACATCCATTTGTCCGTTTACGGAAAGAGTCATCATAAAAATCATCGCAATATTTTCATTATAAGACATAAAAACTTTAACGCTACGGTAAACTACAATGTCAAAATGTCAAACATACTACACTATTGAGAAAGAGCAAAGAGAGAAATGCAATGAGAACAAAAGGTCAGTCAGTGTCAAAAAGATGAAAGTGTAGTTAAGGCAACATGGGTTCAATCTCTATTTTTAAGTCAGCTATAGAAAACGAATAGTAGTCAAGGCAAATTAATAGTAAAATAGGCTATCAAGACGTAAATGGATTCCTCATCAGTTTGTCAAGACCAGATAATTCTTTTGTATTAGAATTATTTCTTATCGTAATTATATGTAAAACGGGAGTAGTTGTGCCAAACTGTAGAAACATCATTTCTATTTTAAAATGTTACAGCTTTGTTTCATAAAATAAAGACAGAACCCAACTTGCTGTTGAGAAAAAGAAGATTGAACATTCTACATTTCCCGAGTGGAAGAAGTCCGTATGTGTTCAAATGCATTATTGCTGCATAAAAATCACCTGAGTAAACTTTTGACGTTCCGGAAGTTTGTGAGAGTTTCTGACACGACATAATTCAGTAGGTTAGTATTCTCAATAGTAAGATGTATCTATCCTGTCACGAGCTTGTACTCTGTATCGACTTCTTTTGGGTCTTAAAATCCCTCTTTGCTCTTTGCTCTTATTACCTAGACGAAAAGAAAACTTGTTACAGTGGTACTCTATCCAAACCCTCTCTAGGTATATTTTACTGCATTAATTATATATTTAAATTCTTCTACATTATAACTGTATCTGCTAAATATAGGTATACGTATCTCCACTAAATGCAAGGGCTACCAAGAGGAAACCATCCGTAACAGGAATGGCTTTTACAAGTTGAAGTCTGTAGAATATATGTTTGTACCAGAAGAATGAAATGTGCTGCGCTACTGCATATGAAGGACAAATAAAGTAAAACATGAAATCTCTATAAACCATCTGTTTTACTGTTTTATTATTCGGCTGTCTAATTTATAAGCTGATCTTTGCCATTCATACTTCATTTCCTTCCAAAGCATCGTCCTGAAAACTGAAACAACAATAACAACAACAACAAACAACAGTTTTCACTCATGAACCATTCGACGGATCATTCAAAGGGTAAGTCACCATGAATTCTACAGTAATGCTTACTTTATTCAACCTTATCCCCAAAGCTAGAAAAGCAACTTTTTAAAGGTCTTGCGATTTTAAAAAGGATTCAAACTTCAGCAACACCTTACGAGATCATTCGTGCATCTAAATTGTTAAAGTCGCTTAACTGACTGTTATTTTGTCATAAAGCAGCTTCCTTTGTATATTCTGATACGCTTATAACAGGCATATATTACCAGTTTGAAACTTGAACTCTTGGCATACATAGAATTCTATTTTTGTTATCTTATTCTATTTGCTTTTATTGTGTCTCAAATGCGTTTTACTTACAAACCAATCATTTCCCTTAAGTAGACCATGTTACGATTGTCCTATGTCTGCATTTATCATGTCTTTTATTTTTTGTTTATTCTAAGTAATGTCATCATTAACATAACTTTTAATTTCTGTTTTCAACATCATATCTAATATAGGAGAAAAATTCCTTTCAACAACGTCATTCGCATGTTCTTGGCTATCATGTTATTTGCGGTACCGTGTCCATTTTAATTTAAACTAACACTGATGCTCTTTCATGCTATTTTGCAAGTCAATAGAAATCTCAGACTGACTCATTTGAATACTATATAGGACAAAGCTACAGAGATATCTGTCTATTGATTTTACTCGTTGCCCCACACTCCCTAATGG
The DNA here is from genome assembly GCA_032359765.1 of Saxidomus gigantea. Lineage (NCBI taxonomy): Eukaryota > Metazoa > Mollusca > Bivalvia > Venerida > Veneridae > Saxidomus > Saxidomus gigantea. Next base: position 5,592 of record JAUMHA010405671.1, on the reverse strand, counting down.
CAAGTTATCGACAAAAACTCAGTGAGCTACATGTAACTGAATCATTCCCCCCACCCCCACCGGAAAGATATATAAATTGTTAAAATGGTGGCTTATAATTTCTGTATAGTTTGGGTCGGACTGATTTTCGGATTTGGTGATGTTGTAAAATCTCAGGTTAGTTTTTCTATTTCCGGAATTGTGACGAAGGTAATGTTTATATACATTTAATCAGTGTCTCGAGAGAATGGCTATTTGAAATCGGTTTTTGTTGGCATTTTTAACAACATTTCGTTATTAACGTATGAAAGTCCGGTTTCCCATGTCAGGTAGATGCTTATCAGCAGTATGCTGAATATGTAAATCTCACGAGTCAGTAATTGTCATAGACATGACGTCATGCTCCTTGATTGACATCAAAACGTGTTTCCTTTTTTATGGCAGAAACGTTTTATTTTAGTTTTTTGCTAAAAGCACTCGTGTAATATATGCATGCGATGAAATGTTGTACTTTGCGCTAGGTATACTTAAGAAATGTCCTAGAGATATGTTTTTGTTTTCAATAAGCAAACTTTTTATCAAACTTTAATTGTAATTGACTCAAATAATCTTATGATCACTCTGTCATATATCCATCCCCTACACCCCCTGCCCACATCCGATCCCCATGGGAGGTGGGTGACTAGGTATTCAATACAAATTAATACATTTAAATGTTCTATTTCCCTTTATATGACTGTAAGATGCAGAAAAAAGAATTACCGCTCGGGTATATGGTGATATTCTAAAAGTGCTTCTTTCTTCAGAAATGGTGTCTTTGAATTTGATTATGTTTGGCACAAGTATTCAACGTTGTAACTAACATGTAAAAGTTATAAATCTAAGTTAATCTTTCTTAAATATTACATATATTGAAAAGGGCTTATACAATTTTACGATCGCCGTGGAATATTCCTCTGTTTGAAAAACCACTACAAAGTTTTGTGGTATTTTACATTTACATGGTCATTATATAGGTGAAAATAGACACTATTTTTTTCTTTCTAACAAGAAATATGCATTTGTGTGAAACTGGCTTAATTTGAAGGTTACGTTACGTTTTCAATTCTGAATTTGAACAAGAAAATATATCTTCCCAAAACCTGTAAGATTTAGCCCCCACCCCAAAACACAATAATGACTGTTAAAATAAGCAAAATAAGAAGTGCTGTAGTGGTCAATTAAACCTCCATTTTTATGTTTGTTTAGAATAGATGGCGATTTATCACAAAAGGTCGCTATATTGACATTATGTGCAGAAATTAGACATTTCTCGATATAATGTTCTTCTTGAAAAAATGCATTTATTTAATATTTACATACATTTAGCCTATCTCAAACATTTAAATAAAATAATCTCCTAGTATAGGGTATTTCAAGGTATAAGGACTTTACTTTTTCTAGAAGAAACAGACTTATCTTTTGTAACGGTATGTTACTGGAAGGAATTATTTTAAGTAAAATGCCTAGTACATCTCTTGCTCAGACCTGTATATATTTAATATATTTAGGCATACTCATTAGCCGAGCATGGTTTGATAACCACCAATACCTTTTACCAAACAACATTAAAGTTTAACCACACGTAAACTGTTGTCACACCTTACCCCATGTGACAAGTGTTCTTTCCAATAATAGTCGCACTCGACTCAAAACTGACACGTGGCATCAGAAACAGTGATCCTGGACCAAGAATCACGATCCTTTCTTTTCATAAACAAGCCAGCTCACCACATAATGCTAAACTCATATAAAATATCATTATAGCCTATTCTTTGCTAAGTTCTTATGCCAAGAGATTATCAGAAAAGGCTCAAAATCACTTTGACTGTTACATTTCCTCGTAACACTTATATTACAAATGTACCAATAAAATTGTTCTTAATTTTTAATGTTATAAAATATAACACTGTCAGTGCTTTTAAATGATATTTCAAACAGTTCTAGGAACACTCTCTGACCACGTTTTTTCTTTCGTGAAGAGACAACATGAATACCAAAGAAAAGCGTACTTTAACAGTGTTTTAGAGTAAATATAACACAGTTCTATAATTTTGTCTTTATCTAAATAGTCATTTCAAATTCACCAGGAGGTTTTAAGCGCTTTTTGTGTAGTATTCGATCCATTCAAACTTATAAAGTATATCGCATTACTTGACTTTCATTGCGATTAAATGTACCCCTAAACGAGGTTTAGCCTGTGTTTTCTCATTTCTATTTTGTGTTTCAGAAGAAGAAATCCATAAAGGTGGCAGCAGTTACCGTAAGTTAACAGAAGTTCTGTAACTTTATACCTTTTATTACAATACGTTGCCCTTTTAGGATATTGCATAACCTTTTCAATGATAATTTTATGACATATCACATTAAATTCCAAATGAAACAAACGATGGTTTAATTTTTTTTTTATTTCATATGCACATAGTTTCGCAAAACAAATCAAACAAAAAGTAAATTATGTACATTTATGCAAATATTATATGTATTGTTACGTGGAAAAGTTACCCGTTTTGGATGTTAATTGCGCCTTTTAAATCTATATAATGTCGTAGCAATAAGTGTATATGGTTTGATTTGATACTTAGTACAAATATTTGTTAAATTTATTTATGGGTCAAATTATTTTACCTTGATCTATATTTAAATATTATCTGTTTTTGTATATTTACCGGATATAAACTCGAGTAAATGAGTAAACGTACGTTCCACTGAATATAGGTGATTTGCTTAATTTGTTTGAATCATATAAGCCATACTAGTTGAACATAGCTGCCCAAACTGCAAGATTTGTTTTCGTATTTTGTCAGTGTTTTATTTATATAAAAGTATTGTTAAAACATTGAAAAATATTTGTTCTATATATTTTGCAAAAGATAAAAACGTCCAGGAGCAACCTATGTTTGTATCTTTGAGAAGTCTGTTTTATTTGTAGTCCAAAAGAACAAAAGCCTATCCATATATTAATGCTTCATGTCAAATTTGTAATTGGCATAGTTGGAAAACAAATTGTATGCACATTTGAAAACTTCATTTTGTGAAAAGGCTCTTCCACAACGGTAAGGCCACCAAGAAGGCCGCTAATTTTTACAACTTCCTCAATAGTGAGGTTTGACAGTGATGCTGTTTTACCTACATGTATGTCATTTCCATTTTTAACAGGAACCTCCCTTTTTATTTGAAGACAATAAAGGACAGTTTACAGGATTAATTCCAGATTTACTCGACATGCTCGGATACAACTACAGTATTTACAAGCCGTCAGATCAACGATATGGTTCTATGCTTGCAAACGGAACATGGACCGGCATGATGGGAGAACTTGTTGAGAAGGTAAGCAGTTGATGAATATATTCTATTTGAATGGAGTCGGCTAAGGGAAGCACACTGTACCGAAATACTTAAAAAGAAGGTTGAAAAAGCACTTTGTGACGATAACTTAGAGTTTGTTTGAACTAAATGTACGATGTTATTACAATGTACAAACAATTGTAACTTATACAACGGGAGACTAAAGAGTGTGTACCAAATTCTGAAGTTTTCACAAATCGAGATCTTTTATTTATATTGTTTTAATATATTATATTAGGGTTAGCAGAGAAAAGAACCAATATATTGCATTTAGTAAATGAATAACCAATATTCTGCAAAAGCTTAATGTTTCTTTTAGTTAAATGAGCAACAAATATATACTTGTTAACTTTATTATAGACAATTTAAACCTAAAATACATTCTAACGTATTAAATTCGGTATTTAAATGGCATGTCATACTTCACAGTGCTTTCCTTTGTACAGAAAGCTGATGTGGCGGCAATTCTCACAGTCACCGCCAAAAGAGCCGAGGCGGTTGATTTCTCTTACCCTGTAATGTCTGTAGGGCACTCAATTCTAATGAAGAAGCCGGCAAGGCCGAAACGATCTCTAACGGAGAATCTTGGGCAGCTTTTAGCTCCGATGACATATGAGGTGTGGATATTGTCGTTACTGGCTATGCTAGTTACAGGCATGGTGTTGTATATCATCATGCGCTTTAATCCTAATGAACGGAGAAGTATGGGGCGGGAACACGAGGCAACTGCGCGGGATGGGAAATCAGTCACGTGCCTAAATACGTACTTCTTCGTGTTCAGCACACTCATGTGGCGAGGTAATCCATATGTACCATTATCTCCACAATTTTCATGTTAACCTGCTGCTGGATGCAAAATACTGTTTTATTCTTTTGGCATTTTTTAGATTTGATGTGAGGCAAAAGTCTTCAAAAATTTACTCTACAATTGTATGTAAGCAGTGAATATGCTTCTATTTTGTACGTCATTGTATAAAATATATTATTGATTGACCAAAAGAACAATACAAATTTGAAAAATATGCTTTGTCCAAAAATATAAGATAAAATACATTACCATATTGTATAGACATTATAGAGGAATCTATCAAATGTCTAACAATACTTTATACAGCTAATAAAACCTGATTCAATCATAGACTTCTTATAAGCATATTTGAAATCACCTCACACATGAACAGAAAAACGATAAGTGTTAATTCATTTAGTTATTTGCTACCTATAGAGCTTAAACCATTTTACCGCCTACAGTAACATTTTCAATTGTTGTTTTAATATTCAAATGTTTAATTCAGGCTACACTCATGCTCCTCGTTCCATAGGAGCTCGAATTCTGGTGGTTGCTTGGTGGGCGTTTACAGTTATTTTCATCGTATCATATACTGCATGTCTTACAAACTATCTTCGTGTAGGAGCACCGCGATTTGTAGCTGCCGGATATGTGAAAGTCAGGAGTTTTAGGTAAATTAAAATTTTGATAACATTTTTGAAACTGTTTAAAGCTGCTCTCACATTATTTCTTTTACCAAAATGATATATCAAAACATGAAATGAGAAATTAAATGCTAGAATCAACAACGCTAGTGAAAGTCAACAAGCAATTTCAGGAAATCTATTAAAAATGTTAGCTCATTAGTTTGACGGCACAACTACACTATTATATGGTTCTACTTTTTTATATGTTATTCAGTACGAACTATAAAAAACAATGTACATTGTACATTTAAAACTTCTGTTCATTCAGTAAACAGAATACAAACCAATAAAGGATCAGTTACAGGGGGCCGTTAATTGCAGTAATATATCAAGGTCATACTCAAAGTCAATTGAAGACGCACCATGCGCATGTGTTTAACTTTCGTCAGTTTACTGTACTTATAAATGTTTAATGGTATACAAATATATATCATGGTTACTATCGTTATCTACCTGGATTAACCGTTATAAATGTGTCTAATCTGCATATCGATGTCCCCTAGAAAACCAACAAGATATAAAATATGATGTCTCTACGAATTCGATGTTTTGTTTTACACCTTGCTTAACCTTTTCAGAGATCTTGCTAAGAACGATGAAATAAGAGTGGGAATGCTTCCAGCGGGATCAACACATTCGTTCTTCAAAAATTCAAAATCACTTGTTTACCGACAGATATATGAGAAAGTGACTGGAGATTTTATGTCCGATAGGTTACATACAACGGCGGAACTAGTGGCATATCTGCGT
>JAUMHA010405649.1:0-10998 GCA_032359765.1 Saxidomus gigantea | reverse complement strand
AACTCGACAGAGCCTCGTTTTTGGACGTATCTCAACCCTCGGGTGGGATTTCCTTATCCACAACTCATGAACATGTTGGATTCACTTTATCTACCTTAATTGGATGTTTTAAACTTTGTTCTTCTGAAGTGCGCAAGAGTATAAATGCATCGTATAATTTATCAATTAGTCTTGCTATTCCTTTCCCTTATCTAAAATTCAAACTAAACTGTCATTAGTTTCATTACATAGCAAGCTAAAATAAATATATTTTCTCAGGAAAATAGTTTTTTCTAAATAAAATCAAGAGCTCCTAAGGCTGGCTCAGTTTTAACCCAGGGGTCATGATTTGAACAATCTTGGTAGAGGTCCAAGCCTTTTAAAGTTTTTACTATATAAGCCTATGTTAAACAAAGTGTCAACCCGGGCGTGTTCAATTTTAACCCGTGGCTCATAAATTCAACAATCTTATTAAAAGTTCACTAGAAAATGCTATATGCCAAATATCTAAGCTAGGCTCTGTGGTTTCAGAGAAGAGGATTTTGAAAGTTTTTACTATATAAGCTTATGTAAAACAACGTGGCCTCCAGACGGGCTAAATATTGAACCAGGAGTTATAAATTGAATCGTTTTGGTAGTAGTTCAATAGACAATGCTACATGCCAAATATCTTAGCTCTATGCCGTCTACTTTCAGAGAAAAATATTTTTTAAGTTTTTCCTTTTTTTGTCATAGCAACCAGAGTTCTGCATGGAATGGAATTCTTTGAACACTTTTGGTAGAAATTCATGCAAAGAACATCTCTGCATAGTTTCATCGACGTTAGCCAAATGGTCTTAGAAGCGATGTTGTTTGAATCAAAATGATGACGGACGACATACAACGAACAATAATCTATTAGAAAAACTCAACCTGGCAAAGCCATGTGAGCTAATAGATTAAAGTCTGTAGGATCTTCATAGGATCGTTACGTTGCATTTACTCTTTTGAATTTAATGTAAATATGGGAAAGAGTAAAATCCAAATATCGACATCAAAGTCAAAACAAATCCTGTAAATTTATACTTGGTTATAACAGAATTCTATGACATTTTATTTTAGATTAAATCGATTGCATCAAAAACAGCTATTGCGTTATATTGATATAAAACGTTCATTCATTCTATTTTAATAGAAAAACATTCACTTTAAATGCGCTTGATTACATTCAATATTCCAACGTAGTTTAGAGAACTTTGAATTATTTGGAATCTACAAATCTAGATAAATGTCTTTGGAGGGAGATAACATTTAATATCCGTCTTTATTCCGAAAGCGGTTCAATCTCTATAGGGATGATAATGCACCAAATCCGAACGTTCAGGCTTCTATGATGATTAATCAAACACTTTTGTCAACATTTCTATCCTAGATTATTAGATTGCAGGGCTAAAGTAAATACTGCTCCCCAGAGATTAATCAGTAAAAATGTAATCACAGACAATCTCGATAGGAATGATTGTCATTTGGTGAGTTTTGTCATGCTTTTTACCATTCAAACCCAATATCCGGTACTGCAATTTCATTTTGCTCTAGGCTACTCTCATTATTTAGGATCAGCGGCAAATAATTTGCTTTTCTCATAAATATTCATTCTACAGTTAAGCCTTTGAAATTAAAAGAGATGTCGTAAGACAGGGATTTGTCTTTTCAAAGCAGCATTTTTTAACACAATTTAAACTAAAAGTATTGCAATACTGGTGGAAGGCGATTTTGATAGATGTTGAGGTAGAATAAGGCGGTATAGAAGCAGATTAATAGTCCACACTTTTCTGGTATTTTATTTTAAAAATCGTTGTAAAAGTAATTGCATACAAACGTTTCGAAACTGTTTCGTCTTTTCAAGTTTTGTTTATATGTTTACATACTGAGTGTACTTGTCGTTCACATGTAGTTAAAATTGAGAAAAAAATGATATGATGAAATAAATTCCAATACTAAATCATTGGTATACAGAAAAAGGTTTGATAATCAGTACTTTCCAAACTGATTAACAATGCTTATTAGATGTTTTGTCAAGTAAGCGTTCTTTAAACTCAATGACACAAAAGAGCAATACTGTACATTATAGAACACCATCTATTATAATAACATCCCATGTCTTTACTTGTGGTAGACATTGTCTACAAGTTGCCAGTCATAACACTATTAGATGAACGTTTGGATTTTAGTAAAACTGCAAAGTATGTAGCACAAAGTGCCATAACAGCACTTGGTCTCCTTACAGCAAATTCTTGCCGGTGTGGTGGCATGACATTTAATGTTTTACCAAATTATACGATATTATGGTATGGCCTATATATCAGATGGCGCCTCCGTTTGTGATACTAAGTCTCACCCCTGTATCAGTGCAGTACAAAATAGTGCTATGAATTTTTATCTTGGTTTGAGAAAATATACTCCTCTTACCACTGGGTATGGTGAACTTGGTTGGCAACTACCTCAGGTGAAGCAATGGGTCTCGGTAGCTAGGCAATGTCATATAATTAATAAAATGGATAGAGCTAGATTTAATAAAATAGTTTATTCATATTGCTATGTTAAATCTAGCACTGGGTGCAAAAACTGGCAATACAGCTTCGTACACTTTTTAAACTTTATTAATCTACCACATTTAATTACTACAGTCATGTGCATATTGATCATCAAGACATTTCTGTGATATGTTTTGGCATAATAGCATAAATCAGTATATATCGGAAGCTATGTATATCTAGTCCAAATAGATCTAATGGTAATACGAGAAACAATTTACGCACATATCAGTTGTTAAAACCTGAGTTTGTGCCGGAACCATATGTCTATTTTCCAATGTCTGCAAAACATAGATAAGTTTATGCGGATATCAATGATTATTTTATAAACATGTATAATGAACAAAAAAGTATATTTGTACTCTCAAATGTTGAAATTGAACGGCCAAAACCTACTATAATATACATGTACTTCAAATACGTTTTAATACTCTGTATCATGAATCAGGGTTACATTTACACATGTTTAAAATGCATCGTTGTTAACGTTGTATTTAGACATTGAACTTTTTTTAATGTACATAAGATTAAGCTTCAATTATCTCACGATGTTACTATCAGGTTTTTAAAAAATAGACGTTGATAAGCACTGCTTATCCGTTCACCCCTGATGTTATCAGAGTTGATGTATGATCTTTAAATAATTTTTTATCATGCGCATTAGTGCCACATCTTTTTTTGTCTCCTTTTCAGTATCTTACCTCTAATTTTTAAACATGTATAAATTAGTCTGTGATAAGGTTATTTATAACATAAAACGTTATTGTTTAAAAAATGTTAAGATTAGTCAGTGATAACATACAATGTTATTGCTAAGTCGGCTTTTTAAGAAAATGAAAGGAGTGCTTGTTTGCGGCTTGGATTATATTATGAGGGAGACAAATGTTACCAGATTGTCTCCCTAACAATATATTCTTGGGAATTATTGATCTTGTGTCGTTACCGATTAAGTTATAGATGTTTACTGATCATAAGTCTCTTGTAATTCTTACATAGAATGGCCAACTGCATGTTGTTTATATGTTTTATATGTATATGTTTGTAAAATATGCACATGTATTGGGTGAGACTTGAATAAACTATTACTAAACAATGTTGATTATTGGCAATTGCCAGAAATGTAGACGCGACGCGCAAGCTGTTTATTCAATCCCACAAACAACGACAGAAAGGGACGAAATTAAACCATGTGTTCAGGTTACTGAATGTCTTGAATGTTTTGCAGGAAGTAACATCTTTTTAAGTTAAATCTTATGCTGTACACGTGTTTAAAGTTCTAATATTTGCATCATTTCAGAATCTGTAAAGGGAATACAGATAAAATGAGTGATGTTTTTATGATATATGTTGATTTTACGAACACATTATCTATAGTTATTCTATATCCAACATGACAGCATTTGAGTAAATGTATGGTTTCCATTTGTAATATAAAGTTATTTTCCTCTACGGTACCGTACCGGTTACTTAACTATATAATTATCATCTCGTTACTGAGTAATAGGACTTCACTTAAGCAATTCTTTCATTGCAACTGAAGAAAGTTCGTTCTTTCGGATCTTAAGGTTTGTAACTCTCAATCATGTAAAAAGAAATAACATGTTAGTTATAGAAAGGGGACGAAGCTTGGTGAAATTCTAAGTGACGGATATTCAACAAGAAGCTGTGTCCTCGAAGAGATTTTCTGTAATGCTATTGATTGAAATGAAATCAGCGGCATTATAATTGTCTCTCATAAATACGTATATGGCGGTGTCTCAAAAATTTCATTAGTTTACATATATAAAAATCACTTCCAGTGATATAATCCCTTTCATAAAACATTAACACTGTTCCTTTCAGAGTCAGTTAATATATAGTCAAAAAGCTACTTTTTAAATGATTCAGCAACGGAAAATGAATAATAATAAACAAATACGATAATATCGGCATTTTGTTATTGATAGTTGTGAAGTTGGTTTGTCATGTGCGAACTCGTTACAACTTTTAATGATATGGGTTTGAAATCATTTGATTAAGAAAAATGGAAGGAATATTTTCGAAAAGATATTAAAATTTCTATATCTAATTCTGAAAAACTCTGTTCATCGGTTGGTACCAATTTCTTGTTTCCACCAATAATATTGTTATCAGTGTTACAAGCTTTTCCGCATTAGCTGAGTAAACATTCTCTCGAAACTATCGGCCTGCAACAATGAACGCTTCCTAGGTAGTTTCGTTTGTGGCACAATTTCGTAAACTGCATTAATTCTGTTTTAATTTTTTTGTTATGTAAGTATCCTGTTACAAATTCTAATGATAATAGTATTATTTCACTGTTCGTGTATATTAACGGTGCATTTCTAACACCAACGGGGTCTTTCTGGAGGACGAGAGATAAATTAGGACTGCAAATCGAACAATCTGGTACAAAAGATACCGTTTGACCGCGTAAAAACTCGAACAATTTCAGTTTGTGATGAAATCATACCGTTTGATCATGTAAAACCTACGACAATTTCATTTGGTCATGAAATTTCTTTATGCCGCAAGCTAACTGTCTAGTTGTTATTTTTTTGCAACAGTTACTGTTACAAGTTGGCTGCTTTAAAAAGCATCAAATGGGTTTTGTCGCAAAGGTAGCATGCATGAACATATAAAGAGAGCCATGATGGCTCTATACGTTCACCTGAGAACCAAAACGTTTTTCGAATTAAAACCATTTATGGAGCGTACATGTAGATTATTTTATATTTGATTAATGTTGACAATAATGGATCCTTGGGAAAAGTTGATTCTGAGAGAGTAATTCATTCTTATATGAAATAAAGTTTACAGCTGAACAAACTGTAACAGGACCATTAATTTTCAGTCAATCGTACGGACAGACGGACGAACAGACGGACAGAGAGTATGTCACAGTAGCACATGTGTTACATCTGACGGTTCCTCCTCCTAGGTCATTCAGCGAATAGATTAAGTTTCCATCTTTTATTTGTAGATATTTTAATCGAATTATTTTCATTGAACATTTCTAGCACGTACATTGTAACTGTATTTAAATATGGAAAAGTCCAAAATAGGGATTCTGACACTATATATTTAGAATCCTTGACTACACAACGCCATTTTAGGACATGTATGCCTTAAAATCATACAAAGCAACACTAAGCCTTTATACCATTTTCGAAAAAATGATTTCTGATAATTGGTGAAGTTATCTTCACCACCATGAAAGAGATGAACAAATTGACAAGGCAAATTAAGACAAGTGACAGCTGAAACAGATTGTACAAACGTGTAGATGAGATGTGCTTGTTTAAGCTTTATTGTTGTAGAACTATTCTAATTAATATACTTTGCCTTAACATATATTTTCAGGACAATATTTACAAATCGTTCGTCCTTGGTACACAAAGTAACGATCCCTCCTACACCGATCTGGAATCATTTGCATAGTGCAGATTTGCGCAGGGCATCCATCAATTAGATCTTTATCTGTTGAAGAAAATAAATCTTATGTTTCCATATAATTTAACTGCACAGGTCATATACTTATATAGTAACGGTTGTGAGTTCTTCTCTGTCTAGACACAATCCAACGCACATATACCTTACATTTTGCTGGTCTCAATATGATAAAAATAGATCTGAATAATAATTATGTTGTGAGAAGATAAGCACCAGCAGGTGTACATTTCCTTCGGTCAGCCATATAAAATTTAAAATCAACTAAACGTCTGCAGTTTTAGGAAGCCCGCGTTTATGTTGAAACAGATGTACAGTTGACATTTGTTTTTACATTTTTATTTTTTTATAATTTTCCCTAAAAATTGTTTTATTAAATGGTTTACTTAAAGTTATTAATATCAATATCGATATGTTAACTTAAATATGTTAAACAGTCTTGTTTTCAGCGAAGTGTTTGTCTTGGTCGGTTTTTAATGATTCATTAATTGCTTATCATTCCAACAATATTTACAAAAAAAACCTGAATGATAAAACGGATAATACATGCCTAAAAAGATGTTAAGGGGAGTCACTGCTAAAATTCAAACTAACAAGAAATTGTATTGACCCAGTTATTTATGGAGACAAACATATTGCTAGTTAATTTCTGGAATGATGGGTCAATGACTTAACTTTTTCGCAAAATTAATCTTTAGTGATACACTATCAGATAAGGTACTAAAGCTAGAATTTTCGTATTGTAAACGTTTAGGTATGTGGTGTATGTTTCAGAATGGGTATCAATTTTTAATTTCTTTTTATATAGTATGTCATACTTTAGGATGAAAAATTAGAGATAGTGGTATTTCTATCATCATCTGAATAAATGTTACGCCCCTTATTGTTACCCCACCACTTTACTAAATTTCATTTTTTCAATTTTTGATAAATGTATATTTCATGATAAAGGAATAACAAGGTTTTTCAGATATTTTACAGTTTGATTAAAACCTTTGTTTAAGAATGCAAAAATAAAAAATGGGGGTCAATGTGCATATAAGAAAGAACTTCAATAAAAACTGACAAAAAATGTGTTTTTTTAGATTTCGACGAGCTTTGAGACATGACGGCATAGGTCTGTAACAAAGAACTGTCAAAGGAACTAATTATTAATGAATTGTTATATACTAACAATTGTTCTTGTAATAAAGTTTGGATTAAGTAAATATCTTTAACGGTTTTTGAGAAATGACTATTTTTGTACCCCTACCCCAATTTTGGCATATGACAAAATTTGTCAATTTAGTCACAAAATATGAGGTCAAACAATTTTTCTCAAAAATGTTCAATTTTTTTATACTAAAATATACCTATTGTGCCTAAGTTTACTACATAATTGTGTTTTCCAGTTAACTCATCATTTTTAAAATATAACAAATGTAAATTTCCGGAAGTGCAAAAATCCAAAACCTCACCAGTGACCCCCCTTAAGTTATCATTTCAATATTTTGCTTTATATCTTGTAAGGTTATGTTTGTACAAATGAGTTATTGAATAAATAAAAAATCTGATATCTATATTTTCTGATGAAAGGTTTGGACAATACAATACAAACAGTTACAGATACATTAATTCACGTCGGTGAATACGGGGCAATATTGAATATACAGGACTTTGGTTGGCCGTAGACTACAGTTTTCGTCAACTTCAGTCCTATCAATATAATCTCTTGTTCGCATCATTAAAAGTTAAATATTGTATAATATCACAGTTTAAAATATCTTAATATATTTTTTACATTTTTAATAATATAGTTTAATTTTGAGTGTCGGAACAGTTTCATATGTTTCATAACCCTTACAATTCCTATATACCGATAGTACTAGTACAAGTACAATGTCGGACAGATATTCTTATCATCTTTCGGTACATGAATTAAACTAACAAACAGACAAAGCATAGTTTTTAAAATGACAGAAAAAACAATGTTGAGTATCAAAAAAAAATGAAATAAACATACCTGGTACACTTTCTTCGCACGCATCGCACTGTTGGCATACCACGTTGTCCTTGCTATTTGCATCAATATAGAAGGTCACAGCTCTACAAGTTGGAGGATGATAAATATCTGGACATCCAATCAAAGGACATTCAGATTTCTTTGCTTCGCTGTAAGCTGCAGTAAACTAGATAATTAATAGTATTCCTTGGTAATAGATGGTATTAATGTTTGTTTACATGATTGTCTCAAATAAGCTGATATATGCTTATTTACTTTAAAGTAGACTGCGTGAAATCCCATTTTTTATTTAAGGCTGCTTATGTTTTGATAGTACCAAAGGACCAAATATTTTTAAAGTAATTGGCATATGGAATGTTTATGCATTTTTATAGAAGTACTGTCAAACTGCAAAGCTTTGTTAATTCTTTATATTTCAGCGGAAAATTTGGGTGCAAAAAAATGTGCAAACTACAGAAAAGGACAAGTAAGAGAGTCATAAGGACGTTACCAACACATATCCACAACGCGATAAGGGGAATCCATATTTTCGTCATCTCGAAATAATGTGTGAAAAGACAAAAATCAGATTGAGCTGTCTCAATTTATAGCAACAGCTTGCGTGGTTAATTTACAGTGAGGCCAGACAGGTGGATTTGTCATTTCTTTATCGATGACTAAGCTTAACAAGTAATCCAATACGATCGTTATTTATGAAATATAATAACGTCTAGAACACAAAAACATTTTTGACACATGCTTATTTATACATGTAGTAGTTTGTAGTAATTTTGAATGAAAAATAGATGAACAGGAACGAAACGTTACAAATGTGTTTTTACTCATTTCGTTTTTTTAGAAACATATGTATATTTGTTAATTATTTGATTTAGGATAACGATGCATTATTTTGTACTGCCATCCTGATTCGTCAGTCTGCATTTTTACATGCTTTTAAATATTTCAGACGATACGTTAGTTGTCAGTTTTATCAGGTACATGTACATTTGTAATAACGTTCGTATGAATTTTAAAACAATTTAATATTACAAGTAAAGTTGCAAAAAATAATTGGGCGACCATTGTATGGTATGACTTCATTTTGCGCATGGGATTCATGTTTATGGCTCTTAAAAATCTATGAAAGTTAGATATTGTTTTGTGTTATCTAGGTTGTTAATAAAATTGTGGTTATTATTAACAGTAATGCAACTTCTTTAAACAGCTAACTTAAAAACATAAACGTATGAAATCAAAATAACATATGTACCGAAAAGTTTTACGAGAACCATTTTCAATTCAATTAACCTCTAAGTGCTCACCTTTAATTTTCAAATAACATTGTAACTTAAAGCAAATTGCTGACTGTGAATGATCCTCGAACACATATGTTAGCAGAATGATTTTTTATTTCCATTTAGGCTGAATGATGATATCTTCGAGCGAATGTACGCCAAATAACCTTAATTTACATAGTTTCAACAAGGCTTCGAGACAGTAACGGATTTTTATGACAGAGACAAACAGTATTTTAAAAGTGTCAGACAAATTTATGTTTTTTCAAAGATCCTCTGGGCTAAACAATACATTAAAGGAATGTGTGCTTTTTTCTGTTTTAGGTCTATCGCTGTATGTTTCTGTGAGCCCTCGTTTCGTACGAACGCCAGTTGATGTTTTTTTCCATTTTCTTCCATTAGACTAAAAAGAAAAACGAAACTTGCAAGCGAACAAAATGTTGATAGTGCATCTTTGTGGTTTACTTCGTTCAAATTGGCATAAGTAATGCATGATCTATTGTTTTGATTAGGCATAAGGGCAAACAATTGATTGCTCTGGAGTGATCGTGTACCATTTCATTGTTAGGTTGACGAATTTTGTCTAAAGAGGTCATTGGATTTTTTCAAGGCAGATATATTATATAATAATAAATAATAAAAAAAAAAAAATTATTACATTGTACAAAAAACTGTGGTCAATGTGTTGTACGTTAAGAGAATTCCTTTATTCTTGTATTCTAATATCTATAAAAGTTCTCTTGTGACAATACCGATTTATTGAAATAAAGGAAACGCCTCTAATTGAAGTGAACTATGCTGTACAAGGCAACGTGGATATTTATTTTGACACTTGAATCATTTCGTTTTATATTCGTAATTATATCTTTAAATTATTCACTTTCGCTTAATATTACCGTTTTGAAACGTTCAAATACGCGTGTTTTAGTTGAATCTTAAAACACTTTATTAAATGTTCTGAATTTTACCCAGTTAATTTTGAACCAACTAGATGTACTGTTTCAAAAGCAACAGCTATAGATCTTATACCATTATCTGACAACAGTAAGATTTATCAAAGCGGCGTTGTAGCCGTCGGAATCAGTGACCATTATTTACTTTTTGTACGAGTAAGTTGAGGGCGTGATAACAATTTAAAAGATCACAATATAGTAAAACTATGTTCTTTGAAAAACTACAGTAAAATCTTTCTCAAAGAAAAATATCGTCTATTGACTGGATACTTGTACTTATATGTGACAACGTGATTGAAGCATGGTCTCTTTTGAAAACATCATTCTTGTGTGTTATTGATGAAATTGCACCGTTAAGGAAATACGTATCAAAACTAGGACAGAGCCATGGATGAACAGTGATTTACTTAAGCTGATTCAAAAGAGAGATAAACACTGTGAAAACTTGTTAAAAATCTCAAAGTTAAGATGATTTTTTATTTTATAAACAGGTTAGAAATCAAGTGCAATACCAAATTAAAAAGTGTAAAATTGATTATTTCAAAACTAATATTGAAGAGCATAGATCTGACTCCAAAAAGTTATGGAAAACCTAAGAGGTTCAGGTGTGCCTTATAAAAAATGCTCTTCAGCTTCAAGTATCGGTTTGAACATTAACAACACTATGTTTTGATGAACTCAGTGTAGCGGATAGGTGCCCCACTGTGTTCCTTTAATTGTTCGTTTTGTCCTCGTGCTTTGTATGCTAGTGTGTGTTGGTAGTGTATGTG
>JAUMHA010405648.1:5530-22918 GCA_032359765.1 Saxidomus gigantea | reverse complement strand
GGTGTGTGTAAAAAGGGGTAGAGGAAATAATAGCTTTTAACCCAATACACCAAACTCTTCCTGCTACCAGTACGAAATAATAGCCTACCAAATATTACTTTTCCTATTTTTACTGGGGCAGTCTTTTTTTTTTTTTAAACAACTGCATACAGGAGTTGCTTCCCTTCCACTGTCGAAATCTCTACCAACAACAACAACACAAGGGAGATCACTGCGAAGAAAGGAACTATCATTTTATTTGTCCGCTTTTTTTATTTCTAAAGCACCAACTTCAAATACTAATGCAGCATTATCATCAATTTAACACATTTAAATGCACAGCAACCGAAAATTACTTTTATAAAACTGTTACCAAAATACACTGTGTGCAGTAAGATGCCCATAATGTCACTCATAGTAATAAGAAATTCGTTTCAGAAGGGTAATATGGAATTTATTTTGAGTAAACTTTTGAAAGCTGTACATTTCAAGATAAAGTTTTTTTGTAAATGAATACCCTGCATTTTAGTAAAAGTTAAGTTTTGTAATGGTTAAATTTAAATTTAAGTTTTTGTAGGTCCAATGCTTAGTACTAGAAGTTAAGATAATAAATTTTGTTTTAATAGGATCTATTCTTACACAAGCGGCTGTTTTTTCCTATAAAAACATATATGGAAAAGCCTGTATTTTATTTTACGATAAAATATAGCACGTTTTTCCAAGGACGACGTGCGGTAAATGACGTTACGACGTGACGTATGTAAACAAGCGTGTCCAATCTTATCTCGTGTTTTAAGGTTACAATGAAGTACTACTACGCGTTAAATATAGTTCGGGATAGTTTTACAGAAAATTACGTGTAATAATCGAAATGATAAATTGTTCCCTAAATTTTATTGTTAAAAAAATACAGCCAGTTGTTTGGATGCGAAAAAATAAATTACTCGTGCTACGCACTCGTTATTTGATTACGACTATATTTTATTCAACGATAAAATACAGGAAGACATTTATTATTTCTTAAATAATGGTTAACTGACACCACGTTATTATATCGTTCAATTTTTGAAGTTTCAATTGCACTATATGCATATCGCCAACCGATTCATAAAGAGTTGAGTCGTCGGCATAGCCTATAGATTTTGTTTCAAAGGCAATGTCGTTTATGTAAATCAGAAACAGTAATATAGAGCCCTGGTGAATCAAAGATGTAACTGACTCCTGTCCAACAGATAAGATGCAAATAATTTAACTTTGTTCAGAGAAAAGTGGCATGAATGGAGTTTGTATGAAATAATTTTATGATCAACCAAGTCAAACGCCTTTTTAAATCTAAAATACTGCCCCTACATATTTCTAGAGTCAATGTCGTTCAACCACGTATCTATGAGATGAATTAATGCTATTTGGCATGAATTTTGCTGTCGAAATACCGATTGCGTACGGTGTATAATTTTAATATTTTTTGAAAAACTCCCTTAGCTGGAAAGCGATGTGTCTTTCGAATACTTTAGAAAATGTTGACATAATAGATATTGGCCGATAATTTTTCGGATCTTCTTTGTCTCCTGATTTTGATATTCAAATTACAAATGCCTCTTTTTACTTGTCTGGAAATATACATCTATCAATACTTTGATTGATAACATTGGCTATTACTGAAGAAATGTTATCACTACAGATTTTAGTATTCTTGGACCAATAGCATCTGTTTCGATTTAATCTGTCGATAATTTTCTTCACTTCAAATGCAGAAATAAATTTTACTTCATAGAAAGAATGTTCTAATTTACTTTCGAGTGTTCTTGAGTTTTCTTGAGTGAATGATGCCTTTACAATAATATTTGAGATGTTCATTTATAGTGCCCTTCTATAGTTGTGTTGTAACTTAAACATCTTGGAGGTATTTGGTAATCTCGATCCAAGCGTTTGTTACCTGAAATACATTTGATATTTTTCCATAAACAACTGATTAATTTTTTTAAATAGCTTCATTGTAAAAATCGTTTAGCTTTTCCGTATCAAAGTTGTCACTTTATTTCTTTGCATTTTATACATGTCAATTCATAACATACATAAAAACTGATTTATAAGTTTTTTTGTTATAAAATCCCTTCTCCCATGTAGCTGATCCATTATTTGAGTGACTTGAAGCTACTCGTCAACATTTTCGTTGTAAAGATTTAGATTTCTCTAAAATGCTATGTGTATTAAAACATAAAATGTAAAAATAAATGGTCGAATCGACAGCAAAAGTGCAATATTTTAACAATGTAACATTGCAGATTTTTCAAATTGCAATTAGAAAAATCTATCAGAAATTGTGGTGGGTTTGGTTTTAATGCATCGCTACACTATATGGTTAAACTGTGATTTCAAAATCGTTTACAATTTGCTAGCGAATAATTTCAACATTACTGGCATATTTTACAGGAATTTATTCTGAAATCTTTTTTTTTTTTGAAAATTCGTTCTAAAATATGCAAAATTCAGAGAAAAGAACCTTAATTTTTCACCGAATTCCGCGAGCGAGCCGCTTTAAGATATTAATAATTTGGCTTTTCTGTTACTCTTTTATAGGTCTTTTCGTTATTCTTTCTTGTTCACCATTTTCCGGAACTGAGGGTGATGTAATTTATTTTACATCACTTCGAGAATGAGAATATCGTATTTATTCCCGAGACTCATACTTTGACACCACTTTTTGTCGTATGTAAGAATTCGAAATAACAATGCAACCGGGTTGTCCACCCATTGAAAAGGGTTGATCGTGTTTACATGTGGTTCTTTCAAAGATAGCTGAATAATTTCAACATTACTGATGTAGCTTGTCAAAGTATTGAATCCCAGTCTGAAGAGATGTTATTATTAAGGAAGCTGTACAAAACTGTAGATGGTATAAGTCAGTCAGACACTTAACAGTTTTATAGCAGAATCCAGATCAGAATACAGCAAGTTACGGGACGAAATACAGAGTGTAAAGAATAAAGTAAAACTTGAAAATGAAAAGATGCAAGAAAATGTTGAGAATCTTACCGAAGCTACGGAGAAAACCAACAGTGGTATACAGCAAACATTAACATCTACACAGAGAAAATTTCAGTCCATACAAGATCTACTGAAACTGGTTCAAACACAACAAAATAAACCTGTAGTTGAAGAATCTGAAAAATCTACGGAACCACAAATACCAATCATTATTGATGAAAATTGTGACAACAGAACCTCGCAACAATATACTAGTATGCCACCAAATATGGACCCAATGGATGCCAACGGAACGATCAAAACTAAAACTTTCATTATAGGGGACTCGATTTTACGAGGAATACAGACCCGTGGACTAAATACAAACAGTTCAGTGCGAAATAAAGATTTTATTATTATTATTATTATTAATAATAAAGCATAACGTTTATTGCTGTTCTTAAGAAATGATAACTGTCTCCCTGTATTTTACCGTTGAATGAAATATAGTCAAGAGTTTTGAAGCGTGGTAATTAATTTAATTGTTCGCATCCTGACGACTGACTGACTGTATTTCATCCAACGATAAGTATAGGGAACAATTTATTATTTCGATACTTAGACGATATTTTCTTTGAAAACTATCCCGAACTTTATTTAACGCGTAGAAGAACATCATTAAACGCGCTTGTTTACGTACGTCACGTTGTTATTAATATTAGGTTATTGATAATAGATAGAAAAGAAATTTTTTGTTAGAGTAACTTTTGGTAGCAGCTATTTCAAAACAAAAGACATCACTCAAGTGACTGATCTGACTACTAGTAGTCTGACACATAAACAGTGTTGACGTAGTTGTTCTTGAAAACTTGATAATATAAAAAATATTCTGATTCAGTCACGAGCTCTTAAGCATTCAAGATTTCTTTAAGCTTCTGTTAAACCAGTATCAAATACCAAACGAACTCGCCAACGTTTCAAACATTTTTGTTTTAGTGATATTACTAGGTAACTTTTTCGTTAAAATATATTATTGCGTTTATGAGCAAGATATGACGTTTTCAATGTTCAAAATACCTTCTTCTAGTCGTTGTTACGTTTGATATAATACATAAATTGGTTGGGGTTTTTTTGTTTAATTCTAACTCATTTAAATGGTAAACATTGAAACAGATATAACATTCTTTTTAAAAAAATCATTATTCATATACATAACAACTTCTCATTGTAAAAAGCCGTATCAATATTAAATTATATAAAACCGCATATAAATTAATAAATCAATCTTCTCTTTGTATTATTCAGTATACTTGCCACATCAAACCAACGATCTCCATCTGTAGCTTATAATGATTAAAGTCGAATTTTTAGTTTTGTTTGAAAAATAATTTGTTTTCTTCTCAAGCTAATAATATGCAATGACCCTTGGTGCAGGCTAATTTAAATCTTAGGGGCATGCTTTGAACAAACTTGACAGAGTACCACTACACAATGCTACATATCCTAATATCTAATGTCTAGACTTTACTGTTTTTGACAAGAAGACTTTTAACGTTTTATAATGTACCATAAATTTGTATGTAAAATATACAACACGTTGCAGTTGGTTTTGCCAGTACGCAATCAATTCGGTTAAAATATTTGATTTGAAGCCAATTTTATAAAGGTCCGTTCATAAGAGCAATTATATTAGCTTGGTTTTGTAGATGAGACCTCGGCATGTCTCCCACCATGCCTATATCTATCAAAAATGTTTTCCGCGTCCAAAATAGGAGATATTTACCTGACTGCAATTTCAAGCCAGTTTCAGTCAAAGAGTGAATTTGATTGGTTGCCAAAAGTAGGTCAATCACGGCGACCAATGATACCGGTGTGTGATTGACCTAGTTACAGTTACAATAGGTGGGAATCTAAAACTGTTAATAGAGTATGTATATCGGTTAACTCCTCCCCATCCCGCATGCGTTCAGTCTTTATTTGATTCTGACGCCACGTTTCGCCTTAACGTGGAAAGAAAAAATTAAAGTCATGACGGAATCAGTATCGGATTTAGTAGATATTGAAAATCTAAAGAGTCGATGGAGGAGCCAGGTGTACACTTATTGATGGAACTTTCCGCAACTTTATGCAATGGACGTTTTATTGCGTACCTCAACGAGTAGATCTAGCTCAACTAAGTGTACGAAATAGTTTTTGCTATATTCGATGGCCGCCCTTCGCAAAGGCAGACAAGACGTAATGTCAGTTGTAACATGGGTCTGTCTTGCAGTCAGAATAGTGAGGCTACTCCACGAGGCAATACATATACATACAAGTAATAACAAAACAGCGTGCTCTCAAAGTAGGGGTGATTAAACTGCAAATATATCTAGAGGGTTTGGGCAGGGTGAAACAGGACTTTCGTATACTATTTATTCGTTTTTATTTTTCCCCTCAACATTTCGGCTTGCCTGCGGACTACCGGGACAGAAAAATCCGCTTGTCCGACAGCGGAAAGACCCGTGTCTGACAAGTCGGACAAAGTGCAAACTGTTTCACTTTGACTGTCGTTTTACCGCAGATTCTTTGAACAAGTTTTCTTTATCATTCGTCGAATGTTTCTACACCAAAATGTGAACATTAGCCGAAACAAGTCTAGTTAGTTAAAAAGGTATAATAAAGGTTTGAGTAATCGTGTAACTCTGCATTCATGTGTCCAACATTTCGCTCATGTATGATACCGGGTTGTAAATTCAAATTACATCGTTTCATACGCTTAATGGGTTGGCATAAAAAAATTGAAATACATGTAAATCTATGAGATAATAATTCATAAAATAACAACTGACTGCCGCTGCGTTTTAATTAATCACAACCTGTACTAACGACGGGCACACACCTATTTCGGTGGCTTGAATGGGACTCTTTCTTTGTAATATGTGTAGCGAAGCTAGACTAAATTAGATTAAATGCAATGGTACCGTAGCTCAATCGTTGTGATTAAAATTTCTCTCAAAGTCAATCCAAAACATGCGGAGAAACCTTTATTTAACCTTATTAAATACTGATTGTCACTTGCATTAAAATACATTAGTGAAGATACCAGCGGGTTTTTGGGCAGGGCAAATTGACGACATGAGAAAGCTGAACGCATTCGCACCTATCTGTCCTTGAGTGGGAAGGAGTTAACCTATAAACTAGCTCTAATAATAGTTTCAAAATCTCGCTTTGTGTGACGTAAGATTATAACTATATTGATTCCCAAGATAGCGTACGGGCAAACCCAACTGCAACGCGTTGTATGACCCTCGTTTGGGGCTATTTTTGAGCCCTGGTATTTAATTTGAATATACTTAGACGATGTATGCTAGACAATGCCCGAACTAAATATCTAAGATCTTTGCCTGTCGATTTTACAAAAGGTTTTTAAGTTTTGCAGATGGCATTTGCGGACGACTGACGTCAGACAGTCCTAAAAGACAGTCCATCAGTACATTTTATACTTCTAGCTTCAGATAGCCTAAGTAGGTAGAAAAAACTAACGTGCTTAACATCAACTAACGTCTCTTCTTTGGTTCTGTTATTGCATAGACGGTTCGTATATTTTTAGCGATAAGGTCTGCTTCTGAACGAGCTTTGCTTTAAGCTCACATGTGCAAGTAGACGTCTAACAAGGTGTTTTTCAAATAATACCCAATGGGTCACAGGTTTTCATAAAGACTTATAACGAAACACTTTAACAATCTTCTTCTCCAAAAACTACAATGCCTAGTAGAGCTTAGTTATTTAGCGTAGAATTGTCGTGTGGATCTCAACCAATTTCGTTAAGGGTCAAAATTGACTTGCATAGGAAAACTACTTCTTTTCAAATACCACAAGGTATATCAAGAGCTTATTTATTAAGTTTGTAGCATTGTTTAACGGACTTATTATGCCCCAGTGTAAAAACTACCATACGGGGGATCACTTGTTTTACATTGAACTAAATCTTTCAAAATCTTCATCTTCAAAAGCACAAGGCCCAGAGCTAAGATATGTGGTGTGTGGTCCTCTGCCAAGAATGTCCAAATAATGCTCATGGATTCAAAATTGACCACTCTTTTGAGGTTGCTGCTCTGTATATAGAGTAATAGTAAAAAACTGCGTAGCCCAGAGCAAAGAGCATTGTCGTGTGATCCTTCATGAAGTTTGTTCACTTTATGCCCCGGGAGGCCCAGAGCTAAGATATGTGGTGAATGGTCCTCTGCCAAGATTGTCCAAATTACGACCTAAATCTTTCAAAATCTTCACCTTCAAAAGCACAAGGCCTAGAGCTAAGATATGTGGTGTGTGGTCCTCTGCCAAGATTGTCCAAATTATGCTCCTGGATTCAAAATTGACCACTCTATTGAGGTTGCTGCTCTCCATATAGAGTAATAGAAAAAAACTGCGTAGCCCAGAGCAAAGAGCATTGTCGTGTGATCCTTCATGAAGTTTGTTCACTTTATGCCCCGGGAGGCAAAATTAACCTATTATGTTCAATAACTCGAAACATGGGTTATTGCCTTGATGATCTTCCTTTGGAACCCCACTCTTAAAATTATCTTCCAAATGAAATTTGTGCCACTCGATCATTTAGAAATTCATGTTACGGAAGTATCTTTCCAAGGTCTTCATAAATGTAAGACATGATATCATAGCTTTCGTGCATCGATAGCTAATATTAAGCTGGTAAATATTGAAAGGGTTGAATAAAAAAGGTAAAAGGCAGTTGGTGCATTTGACTAGTTAATATTCAAGAGATCATACCGTTAATCGAACGTTCCTAGAAGCAATAACTCACTAAACATTTCTTAATAATAAAATTTAGATTGTAACCTCGTAAAATTGGCAAACTCGTAAAGCGACAAATAATCGTACCTATTTCAGAAAATGGATGATGAAAAGCTTTCTAAAGAGCACACCGACTCCATGAAAAATGCCTTTTCCACTGGTGGTCTGGCTGGATTAAATGGATACCTTAAAGCTGAGAAAGATAAATGGAAAAAAATCCCGCTTAACATTGCTGTTACTGGTAGTTCTGGAGTAGGAAAATCATGTTTTATAAATGCCTTTTCGAAATGTGAAAAGAGGCGAAGCATTGTTTGCGAAAGAAGACGTAGTAGAAACTACATCGACACCAACACCATACATGCATCCTCAGCACCGTAATTTTATCCTCTGGGACCTTCCAGATGTTGGGACATGTACATTTCCAAGAGAAGAGTACTTGAAGAAGGTAAATTTTGAGAAATACGACTATTTCCTCATATTGTCTTCACAACGGTTTACAGCTAACGATCAATAGTTAGCCGATAGCATTGCAAAGGCAAACAAAAGGTTCCTTTTTGTTCGCACACAGATGGATATTGAAATCTTAAAAAGAGATGATTTACCTGAAAAGGAAGTTGTAGAAAAGGTTTGTACCGATTGTGTCCAAAGGCTAAACAACAGTGGGTTTCATCAGGCTGAAAGATTGCTGTTTCTGATAAATAATAAAAATCCCCGCTCCTATGACTTTGATAAATTAGCTACCACTATTATAGAGAACATACCAACGGAGAAGAGTGAAGCACTTGCACTTTCTCTAACAGTGCTTACAAAAGGCGTCCTAGAGGCTAAACGAGAAGCTTTACAGAAGCGGATTTTCTTGGTAATAAAACTGAGCGAGGGGATGACTAGTATGCCCTGGATATCAGGTAGATTTTAAATAGAGAGTTATGCCTTTTAATAATGCGACAAGATACATTCACAAACGTTTTAAACAGTGGACTTACTAATATAGAGAACATGTAACTAGAAAAGTAGTAGCAAATATACACGCTATATGGTTTGAAATTTTCTGTAAAAGAGATTGTTAAGTGATTTGAGATCTGCTATTATAACTTTTCAATTGGCTAAATCAAAAATGCATCTTTGACACTTTCATACTCACCTAAATTGTATGGCAATGCATAATCGCGTTGGGCTTTCTAAAGGACATGATCAGTCATCCAGGAGATTGTGGAATGGAAATGATACGTATCAATAATCCGAACAAATAAAAAGAATCATTACTATTTTACACAGATGTGTGGACAGAAACATTTCGAATCAAGATAACTTTCATTTGTTGAACTAACCTCGCAAAGAAATAGATGATAATAATATACTCAATTGGTTCGGTTTCTATTGAGTTTTACAGACCTATTCTTCTAACGGGCTTGGTCAGCAAATGTGAATTCGTAAGAAACAAACAGGCAGATAATCACAGAAAAGAAGAATGATATAAATGAATTTAAATGTAACGACTGAACTCCAGTCCACTGTTAAACGTAGGAACTTTATTTTTATCTACAAAGTGTTTATTTCATGCCATCATTAATTATCATGGGAGAATATATCCAAACGACACTAAAATGAAGATACACTAGATTTATACTCAGAATCAATGATATATTCATTTTAGCTCACCTGGTACATTGTCATATCGAGCTATTAGGATCGCTGGATGTCCGTCTTCCACAGTTGCTTCGAGTGACTTCTTCTCATAAACCACTTCATTGAATATTAACAGATTTTCCCAGAAGTATCCTGGCATAAAGCTTACTCAATTGTGTTCAAATGATTTTAACTGGGTGCCATCAGAACTAAAAATAAAAAACAGTATTTTAAAATCTTTTTTCCAAATCACCACAGAGCTTAGATTTAGTATACATTTTATTGCCTGGTAGTCCTATACCAAGTGGTTCAAATCATGTCCCTGTGATCAAAATTGGTCCCACACGAGGGATCGATCACATTTCTTTCATTGAAATAAAAAGGTAAACCAAAAAGAATGTGTCAGAAACCACAAGGCCTTAAGCTTGGGTATTGTTAGTGATATTGTCTACTTGACCTTTATCAAGTTGTACAAATCATGCCCCTGGGGTCAAAATTGGCGTCATCCTTGGGAATTATATTTCTTTTAACGAAAGATATTGCAAAACTCTAAAACGTATTTTGTCAGAAACCGCAAGGCCTAGTGCTTATTTGTTTTGTTTGTACTATTATATAGTAGTCCTCTTATCAAATTTGTTGAAAGACTGCCTATTTGGTCAAAATTGGCCACTCCCTACTGGTCACTTGTTTTATACATTCTTGTATAAGAAAATACTTTTAAAATCTATTTGTATAATTTTATATAAGGAAATACTCTTAAGATCTTCTTGTCCTAATCCATGCTGACGAGAGCTTAGATAGCTTGTGTGACATTTACCTTGGGCTCTTGACTTACTTTCTGGTTTTTGAAACCAACGTTACATAGTTAGGCTATATGCATAGCATTTTAAACAAATTCCGTAGTTAATCTGATGGACCTTGACTATGGCCTATTGAACTACTTTCTTGTTTTGAAGCTACAGTCATGAAATGTGATAATGTGTGCAGTTTTGTAAACGAGTTTCAATTTTTTTATGCATCTTCTGTTTGCAGTTTTGTAAACGAGTTTCAATTTTTATGCATCTTTTTCAATTTTGATCCTAAATTCGATGTGTTTTGTCTCAAACAAGACATGGTTTTTACGTAGACGTGAAAACTTTAAGTCCTATGATCTTTCTAAATTAACTGATATTGTAAACAGAAAATACTGATAGGATAATGATAGAACCATGTTCTATTCACTGTAAAACACTGCTGTCATACTCATTTCATTTGTAGTCAAGTCACCTTTTCACGAAAACGAGTTGTCAGGAAGCCATTTTCATTTTTTTGCAATATTATTGAAAAAAATACTGGTCTATATTTCTATGATTGTCCGTCGTCCATCAACATTTTGATTCAAACGACATCTCCTCTGAAACCACTGGGTCAATGTTGATATAACTATGCAGGGATGTTCCTTGCATGAAGCTCTACCAAAATTGTTCAAAAAATTTCATTGCATGCAGAACTGTGATAAATTCACTGTTAAATCGTTTCCAGTAGAAATGTATTCCTGTGAATACCAAATACATGAAAATATTTGAAATCCTTTTTGGTATGTAACAAGTTCTTTTTAATGAATAAAATAAACATCAATATCATTGATGATATAGTGTTACCAACCAGTAAGTGTAGGGTTCGGTGCAACAAAATCATTTGTTAAACAACATATGTCAGTACATTCACCCCTTTGAACAACACAAGCAATTTCTGAGGATTGGTATAATGTATGCTTTGTATAAATTATATTTGACTTTGTTCATTACCAATTATCATGTAACGCTAGTCTCAGAAATTGGCGTTGCAAATGTGTCAAAGGAACAAAAAGACACCAGTGATGTATATGTATACAATAGCAAATTTAATATCACCGTGATTGGTCGGGCATGTGTGGGAAAGACGAGCTTTATCAATGCATTCCGGAATGTGAAGAGTCGTTTGCAGAAGAAGATGTTGTCGAGACTATGACAACACCAACGCCATACAAACATTCTGAACATCCAAACCCTGTTCTTTGGGACCTTCCTGGCGTTGGAACACCAACATTTCCACAAGACTATGTTAAAAAATGAATTTTAAAATATGTGATTTTTTCTGATACTTTCCTCCAAAAGATTTACTGAAAACGAAATATTGCTGATATAAGCTGCAAGGATGGCCGGGAAAAGATTGTTCTACTTTTGTACGCAGATGGACATAGATATTTCGTAAAAGAAACGATTTATATGAAGGAAGTACTTAAAAAAGTGCGAAGTGATTGTGCCGAGAGGCTAGCTAACAGTGTTATTCATGCGAAGTGCCGGCTTTTCTTGATTAACAATAAAAACGCACAAGCTTATGACTTTCAAAAATTAAAAGTTGTATTAGTTGAGACTATTGCCAGAGAATGATTTGCTTAGAAAATCTTAAATGTTTCTGTAAAACATATTTATATTAATAAACAGATAATGCATGTTTATTGCACATTTGAAAGTGTTCCATGCGTACTACACAAACTTTATGTAATATTCCATTGAAATTGCTGTCCCTTAAAATCAAAAGAAAAACAGCGTTACAATGGAACTAATTTTCTTCATCTAATAATTGGGTCATTTCAAAAGCATTCCCGATTTTAAAAGATCAAAAGTTATATGGTGTAAATTGTCTCCCAAACAGGTACTTGAGCGCTCAGAGAAAGAAGAATATGCTTACGGTTTTCCGCTGCAAGTAGTTGGTATTGTAAAAAGAAGTTTTTGTTATACAACAGTTATGAGTAGGAGCTTTTACTATTTGATTTACATCGTTTTCAGGTGAATGTGTGAATTCAAAACCAGTACCATCCCAAATAGAGGCGACCGCACTACCACACCTCCACGGTGGCTTCACGGTAGTTCGGTCAGTTTATCTTGTAAGACACGCTACAGCGTTTAATGTATTTAATTTTATTTAATTTATCATCTTTAACTTCAAGTATTATTTCCATGACAGCTTACGTCATCTTTAGCCTATTGCTACATTACTTTTATCTCACCTGGCACAAAGTGCCAGAGTGAACTACTAGGATCGCATTCCGTCAGGCGTCCGTCCGTCCGTCCTTCCACCATTTCCTTCAAACGACATCTCTGAAACCACTGGGCCAATGTTGATGAAACTTTACAGGGATGTTCCTTGCATGAAGCTCAAAGAACTCCATACCATGCAGAACTCTGGTTGCTTTGGCAAATAATAGGAAAAACTTTTAAAATCTTCTCCTCTGAAACCACAAGGCCTAGAGCTTAAATATTTAGCATGTAGCATTGTCTAGTAGACCTTTACCAAGATTGTGCAAAATTGACACATCCATGGGTCACTTGACAGAGGCTTATACAGGAAAACTTTAAAAATCTTTCCCTCTAGAACCACAGGGTCAAGAGCTTAGATATTTAGCATGTAGCATTGCCTAGTAGACTTCTTCAAAGCTTTTTCAAAACTTACCCCTTGGATTAATATTGGCCCCGCCCAGGGGGACACTTGTTTTACAAAGACGTATATAGGAAAACCTATTTGGTATGTAACATTGTCTAGTGTTCTTCCATCTACTTTGTTCAAATCATGCCTCTGGGGTAAAAATTGACCACACCCATCAGGCAAGTGGACTTCTTGTTTAAAATATGCATACTCAAGTGTCGTCTTTCATGTCAAAGTTGGCAAAATAGTCTGGGACTGTATCAAAACATTCATATAAGAACTACAATATGAATATAATTTCAAGTCCAATCTTCTTAGTAGTAGGTCTCCTTTATCAAGATTGCGATTACACGGTAAGCTTTTTTTTTGAAAATTGACAGGTGTCACGAAGACACAGGTGCGTTATTTACTATGATGAAATTGCACTTTAAAGTGTAATTATGCGTATTGTTTCAAGTAAAATTCCAGCTGAAATAGGTGTGTGTAAAAAGGGTAGAGGAAATAATAACTTTTAACCCAATACACCAAACTCTTCTTGCTACCAGTACGAAATAATAACTTGCCAAATATTACTTTTCCTGTTTTGACTAGGGCAGTCTTTTAAAAAAAACAAGTGCATGCAGGAGTTGCTTCCCTTCCTCTGCCGAAATCTCTACCAACAACAACAACACAAACGAGATCACTGCAAAGAAAGGAACTATTATTTTATTACTCCGGTTTTTGTATTTCTAAAGCACCAACTTCAAATACTAATGCGACATTATCATCAATTTAACACATTTAAATGCACAGCAACCGAAAATTGCTTTTATAAAACTGTCACCAAAAATACACTTTGTGCAGTAAGATGCGCATAATGTCACTTAAAACTACTAGTACAAATGGCCAGTTACATGTTTTAGTAATAGTATTAAGAAGATGATACGTAGTACCGTATGTGGAGATCTCTTTGTTGCTTTCACGACAATATGCAAGTTTGAAGAACATCGTCAAAAAGTTTCTGTCGTCTTCTATCATGTTAGTAAAACCATTTCTTACTTGTGCTAACTTTTCAATGTCCTGTCTTAACTTGAGCTTTCGCAAAGGATTTTGCAATTCCGAAGTCTGTTCCCGGACCGAAATATTATTCAACTTTCTCAGACGGGACTTCTTTTATGCAGGTTAAGTTATCATACCACCAATGTATGACGCTGTACAGCACAAAGTTGAATTATTTTACCTTGAAACAGCTACTTCTTAAATTCAAAATTCTAAAACTTTAAAGTTTACTTAACCGTGTTTAGAAGGCCAGTCATATTTCTCAGTTAAGAGTGTGTAGCCGACCCCAGCATCTCTCCCATGATGCTGTTAAAGTTAATTTTTTAACCCAAATGGGAGAAGTTTACCTGGTTGCAATTTCCAACCCGTATAAGCCAGTGTTGTAGTCGGTACCTAAAACAAGCTGCTACTACATATACTCCTGGCAAGGGTATCCAAAGACGTTGCCATGTCTAAGTAGGCACAAATCACTAATTAGTCCCTTCAAAGGCGGACAAGTACCCTGCGGTAATGGACAGGCGGGGAGGACTTATCCCCTGTCCGCATCCAAGTAAAGGATAAGTGTGCCAGTCCTGATTCGCGAGAACACAAGTAGCAGCAACCACATTCGATGCAAACAGTACTTACTGAAATACCGGTAAGGTTAATTCCGAGTCAAAAAGAAGGTCACCTACGCTGTCAATTCGACCTAGATATGAGTGACCTAGCTAAAAGATGTAAGCCATGAAAAGGGCCCTTATTCCTTTTCCTAACATAGAAGCTTATAGGAAGGACTTCTCAAGGCATCAAGCGAAGCGCAGGGCCTGCCATCTTGTAAACATTCCCGGCACGCGGGGCTTCTGAAAATCTGAGTCATCCCTCCGTCGCGTGGAACGCAAACAGTGCCTTGGGAGAGCCAGTACCTTCGTCGTTGGTCAGGGCTCCTACAGCTACAAGACCGAAGTTAAATATCTGGCGAGATCCTTGCCTGCTTCGCGACGTACACGCCACGAAGGGTGAGAGCAGTCTAAAACTCTTGAATGATTGTGATACTTTATCCAGTGCCTAAATCAACATTTTAACACTACCTCCATTTTGTTTAATATAAGGAAAGAATCATTTGAGCTTGTTATACAATAACAGACACCTGGATTGAACCTGTATTGCCGAATCTGAACCCCTTAAGTCTACTGCTTGCCAGACCCTAGAGAGACCCTAGCTGGCTTCGAGATATGGTACTACATACTGAAACCCATATTGACCAGATTGAGGGTGTCCAAAGAAGAGCAGCTCGATGAACAAAGCCCGATTTTGGTCAAGCACTCAGTGTCACCAACAAACTCCATTCCCTTTTACCAACGCAGACTAAATCTTAGGGGTATTGACAAGAGATTATCTCATTATACATAACCCATAATTAACTGGTCGCTATCCCAATTGCAGCACACGCCACTTTCATTCCTCAAGTTATAAGTTATTCACAGCAACTACAGACTATTATAAGTACTCCTTCTTCCCAAAGAAGATATAGCACTGGAACCATTTACTAGTAATTTTCTTCTTTCATCGTCATAGCGACGGGTTTGTCAGGCAGGCAGGCAGGCAAGCAGACAGACCGGGACCGGGACGGGGACGGGGACGGAACGGGCCAGGCAACTACCGATATCCGAAAAATGCTCTGACCATTGGGCGTACTAGTTTCTGAACGTTTAGACAGCTAGCTCACATACCGACTGAAGATTACTAACAAGTACGGAGGGCTGGTTTCTAACCGTTCTTATGGCTGCCCTGCAAATATAATAGTATGAAACTATCTGACCAAAACATTTGTAAACATATGCTCCTATCTAAGTTACCCTAGATTAAAAATAGCGATGATCTTTTCATAAGGTTTTTAATGGTTTACCTAAAAACTTTAAAGCCGCATTTAACAAACACCAGATATAAAAATAACTGCATTCTAAAAAAAATTCGGAAGCCAGACCTTACCAATCGGAACATCGCTGAAGATCGAGCAATGTTCCAATTGCAGAACTAACCCGTGCTACAAACAATGAGTGCAGCCGCATAGCCGCCTTATCCGGAGTGAAAATCGACTAGAAACAAATTCGCCTGTTGTTGTGGTTCTTGAACACGAGTCCTTGTTGCGGTTTTTTGGACATCGACAGAGTTTATAATGGAATTCTTCCGTCAGCAGGTACTGTCATGCACCACAGCTTGAGGGTAAAACCTTCTGTGTCAATTGACAGCAGTAATATCGGTTACTGACGCAAACGGGAGAGCACGTGTTGATAACCTAATTTGCCAATTAGCTATTTGTTGTCTATTCAATTTTTCGACTAGGTGGGGCAAGATCATTTTTCATTTTTGGCATTAAGTGGCTTTTAAGGCTTATGCCAATATTGGTTCTAATTTTTTCTTTTTGGCTGGTCTAGCTGGCAAACCATGGTTTGTCAGCGTCGACGGCCCGCCAAAAAGAAAAAACAGTCAATTAGCACCAAGAAGTCGAAAAAACGACAGATTAAAGGCGAAAACACTACACACAGAGGACGAAAACGCGACATACATTTTCCTCGAGTTATTTAGTTGGAGGGTTTAAAAAATGTCGTATTCTCACCTTTTATTTGTCATGTTTTCGGCTTTCGGGCAAAAGGTCGAAAGCACGAAATCTGACTAGTACCTAATTTGTAGTGTTTTCGCCTTCAACCTATCGTGTTTTCAAATTTTCGCCCCGAAAACACGACAAATAAAGGGCAAAAGCACGACGTGTTAGAACTCGACAAAATGTATGTCGCCCTTTGTGTGTCGTATTTTTGCCTTAAATCTGTCGTGTTTTCGCGGCGCCAAGTCATAATGTCAAATACACGAAAACACGAAAAAATAGCTACTCAACGGGTTTACGTGTTTTCAACTTGTCGCCCCGAAATGTCGAACACATGTCATGGCTGAAATCAGCCACCATATATGCACGTGATTTCAACATGGAAAACATTTATATCTTGTTTTTGCGAAAATTTGGACATTTTAGAACATGCTTGGATAACAACCAAACTTTATGTACGATTACTGTATGACCCTAGATGTACTGTTGTGATAAAATTGTGCCGGCCAGGACGGTTTGGACCTAGCAATAGGGGTTCACTGTGTCTGTGTATACAATACAGTATCTCGCTCTGATACAAATAAAAGATACAAGATTTAATTTTTATTTGAGTCGGCATGATATGAATTGTATCTTATTTTTGTATCACAGCGAATACTTTATGTTCTAATTGCAATATAATCATGTTAAATATTCATTAACGTTCGCCAAAGCTTAACTCTTATTCTCTTTGTTTTCTGCTGGAAGCAAAGTTTTGGGATACGTGATGCTTAAAATTACACGGGACGTTGTCTATACTGTAACGAACTGATGCTAACCATTGCCTGGCTACTGAAAAGGTTTTATTTTGGTAGCTTGACTGCCTTCAGTTTGTCTAATAAAACATACAAAAAGGGAAGAAAACAAAGAGCGAGTACCATCCTCAAAACATTAACTTTATTATTATATAAGTAGATGCT